>CAVNYN010240543.1:0-19160 GCA_963692815.1 Nyctanthes arbor-tristis | reverse complement strand
CTTTCATCTCGACCTACAAGAAGAATATATATGATAGGTCTTTGAATTCTTGTGCAATACAAGAATTAAAGTTACCAAATCTAAGTAGAACAAGAATAAGGCAAGTTAGAATTCTTATATTGCATAAATACGAAACTTGCCTAATTCTATTAGAACTTTACATGTATGAGTTTTAACCTAATCAAATAAGAAAACTAGAATTCAACTAGGATTAGGAAACCTTGAAACATAGTATGTAACTAAAATTCTTGTGCCTCAAGAAAGGTACACACGCCCCAACCTTTCTTTTCGGCCAAGACACGATTTTACTTAGAATATGCATGCTAAAATAATATAACACATTATACAAGTCATGCATAATAAGTCACAAATATTTTGACACTTAGCAAAAATTAAATGAATTTTATACTAACATGCATGTTAGTATAAAATTCATTTAATTTTTGCTAAGTGTCAAAATATTTGTGACTTATTATGCATGACTTGTATAATGTGTTATATTATTTTAGCATGCATATTCTAAGTAAAATCGTGTCTTGGCCGAAAAGAAAGGTTGGGGCGTGTGTACCTTTCTTGAGGCACAAGAATTTTAGTTACATACTATGTTTCAAGGTTTCCTAATCCTAGTTGAATTCTAGTTTTCTTATTTGATTAGGTTAAAACTCATACATGTAAAGTTCTAATAGAATTAGGCAAGTTTCGTATTTATGCAATATAAGAATTCTAACTTGCCTTATTCTTGTTCTACTTAGATTTGGTAACTTTAATTCTTGTATTGCACAAGAATTCAAAGACCTATCATATATATTCTTCTTGTAGGTCGAGATGAAAGAGATCGGACGAGCATAATTATTCTTGCAATATTTTGAGAGTTCAACTGCAAAAAGAAAGACAAACACACAGCCAAAAACCTGTGAGTTCGTACTTGCAACCGAACTTAAATGTTTTAAAATCGTGTTTGTTTGGCAAGACCCTACATAGCGCATTGATTGAAGATTACATATGTTCGCGGGATGATTCACACAAGATTGAAGAGTGTTAGGAGTTCTTATTTTCCATGATGAGTCTAGGTGGATTCTAGGAGGCTTGATGTACGTTTCCGTGTGAGCGCGATAGTGAGAAGACAAGAGCAGCGCACGTTGTCACATGTCAAAAGGCGTAAAGAAGGGGGTTTCTTTTATAAGTTTTTCCTTTTGAATGTTTAGTGTTTATTGCGATATCACTAAATCTCTCAAACTGTAATAAACTCTTATCTGTGTTAGTAGATTGTTTGTCCGGTGGCAAGGGTGCCGCAGTTTTCCCAGTTGGGTTTCTACGTCAACAATTCTGGTGTTTTTAATTTCCGCATACATACCCAAGCTAAACACATTTAGGTCGTGTTACACTTTACACCAGATTAATTGTTAAGTAGCTAGGCAGGATACATCCTGATTAAAGTCTAGATAACCACCGTATTCACAGTACATAGAGCAGAACATGTATTTGTTTGCTTGGCAAAGAAGACATTAGACAAATAAAACAAAAGATAAATATTTCTGATAAGAAAAATCTATATTGGGTAACAATTTGAGCTGTTAAAGTTCAATTTAAAAGCACACTATTAGCCCATTTGAATCAACCGATCAAAATGGCTATAGCTGACAATCGTATTCAAAATCCTACTGAAGGATGTTTGGGTATGATTCAAGGAAATTTGGCTTGTGGAAAACTACAGTATATCATACACCCAAAAATTTCCGTATCACTTCATGACACAGATTTTAATGGCATATTATCTTTCATTCATGATTATTGCAGAAGGGATCTTGTTAAACCTAACAATATACCTTTCTCTATTAGCTACGTTATTAGTTATGATATTCGTAATAGCCGTAGCAGTGTTGTAATACAAGTAGAAAGAAGGCTAACTTATGAGCCAGAGTTCATGGATTATCTTGAAGTACAAGAGGCAGAGTTTGGTATCCTTACTCTATCTGACAGAAGTTTAGATTTAGGGCTCGAGGATGAAAAGAAAGAAAATAAGTCTTGACTTGTTATAAGTTTAGAAGAACTCCATCAAAAAATTGATAAAACGAGTATACACCTACAATAAATCAATATTTGATTTTATGACTAAAAATATCACAAAAATTAGTGATGTTTATGAAGAAGTAAGAAGACTAAAAAAATAAGTCATTCAACTCAAAGCAGATCTCAATTCTATGAGACATGATATAAGGTCTATTACACCAAATCTCAATACTGCCACTATCAAGCAAGAAATAACGAGAAAATCACAGGTTTGACAACATTAAGCTACTACAGATGTCACCCTTCTACCAAAAATGAGACATTTTGGACAGTTTAAACTAGGAACTTCAAACTTGAGAATGCTTACAGATATATTTAGATACCTTAAATGAAGTTTCTCAGAAGAAAAATTGAGAAAGATTACCAAAATGGTAATGATCTCAGTACATTAAATATTCTTTTATCTTTTGATGATGAAGAATTAGAAGGAATTACATCTTATTGTAAACAACCAACTCTTCTTGAAACCCAAAAAGAACAAATCCTCACTTTTGAACAGGATAAACCTGAAGAAGAAGAATCTGAAGAAATAACTTTAGAAGAATCTGAGCCAGAGGAGATTGAAATAACAATCTCGCATCATGATAGGACAATCCACAAGAATCGTCATAAATGAGTCAAAAATCAAAACTGAATCACAAGAACCATCTTACTCCAATGAGATGGAGGGAAAAAGAATTGTTGGAAATTATACCCCTGAACCAGCTAGAGGTACTCAGATAACAAATTCAGGAGAAAATGTTCCCTTAAGTTTTATCCCTAAAACTATAGGACACACAATAAAAATCCTAGACCTTGATTGTATTACTGATGCTAGTAAAACAATTAAAGAATGGTTTAGTAATCTAGTAATGGCCATGATTGGTAATCCCCAATTGACAAAAGAAGAAGTCTCAGCTTGGAATTATATCAAGGCAAGTGCTAGAGGAAACGTTAGGAATTTCTTAGAAACCCTAACAAATGAGCAAATCAATGCATTTTGGCTTAAAACCTTGGTTGCAAATGACAATCAACCCAACCTTATTGGATTTATTAACAATATTGTTGAAAAAATCTTTCAGATGTTCACTGGACAGAGCTACACAGTCTCTTCTATCTTCTTACCACCAAAAAGGTTGAACAAGTTAAACACAACTTGAATTAACTCAATGTTGTGATTCAGATGAATTTGACCACTACCAATGTGAATACCAGAAATGGTTTTTCTTACTTGTTAATCTTAATGAATTTCTAGAATATGTCATGAAGTTTTTAGTAAAACTTCTATCACCACATAATTCTGAAATATTAAAAAGATTCAACAGAGCTGTAAAACTTCAAGTAGGAGAAAAACTTCATGTTATTGCTAAAGGATCTATACGCTTGGCTGTCACCATGGTCAAAAACTATATTAAGGAATTGCAGAAGTTTCCATGTACATAGAAAAATGAAACAAATGGCACGAAAAGAGCTTAAAACAAGCTTTAGTTGTGAACCATTTATGTAGGACATTACAGGAGCATATAGATGTTATTCTCCAACCAGAAAGCCTAGAAAACAGTCTATGAAGAAAAATAGGTATATCTTCAAGCAGTATAAGAAACCCTATAAAAGAAAATATTTTTCTAAAGGAAAATATTTCAAATAGAAAGGGGGAGGAAAAGGGCTAAAAAACCTTTCAATGAAAAAATAAAGAATTGCCCTAGGAAAAAGAAAAATTACAGATGTTGGATTTGCAGTGAACAAGGACATTATGCAAATGAATGTCCAGCCAGAAGAAAAAACTACCAAAGAGTTAATCTCTTTTAGGAATTTAATCATCAAGGATTCTATCCAGTTGAAGACCCAAGTGACCAAGAAAGTCTTTATTATCTCACAGAAGTATCAACTAAAAAAACTTCATCAGACTCAGAAGATGAATAGTTTCAAACCAGGTATCAAAATGTATGGTAATATTACTAATCCCAATTCAATTTTTATTGCATGTAAATTGAACTTTGACGGTTACTACAAATACACTATTAACGCTTTTATTGATACATGAGCAAGTATGTGTATATCATCAAAATAGATTATACCTAAAGAACCTTGGGTAAATTCTGATAGAACAATCAGTGTTAAAATTGCATATCAGTCATCTGTAACAGTTAACAAAGTTGTTAAAAATGTGGATATCGAAATAAAGGACTTAACCCACAAGTCCTACTATTTCAAGATTCCATTTATTTACCAAAGCAAAATAGGAATAAATCTTATTCTTGGTAACAATTTATGTTTGTTGTATAAAAGATTTATGCAGGATATAGATAAGATCAGCCTTGACGTACAAGGAAAACAAATCTGGATAAAAAAAACAACACTATGCTACAAGGTTCAATCATCTTTAGAACAAATTCCTTTAGATATATAAAATCAGAGGTAAAGAAAAACCTCCGATTATCAAAGGACAAAATATTGTACCAAACAAAATGATCAATATTTCCCAAGAAGAAGAACAGAGGTTTAAGATCACATCTCTCCGAGAGCAAATCTTAAAAACCCTTGAAGAATGCTGTTCAGAAAATTCACTTGATCCAATCAAAAACAAAGGATAAATGACAGCAAAAATTGAACTCAAAAAAGACTTCAAAGGAAAGTTGAGGTAATCTGCAATAAGTTATTCTTTACAGGATAGGCAAGAATTTGCAGAACAAATTAAAGAGTTGTTAGCCATGGGAGTAATTGAGCCCTCAAATCTTGCTTTTCTTCATCAGCTTTCATGGTAAGAAAAGAAGTAGAAAAAAGAAGAGGTAGACTAGGATGGTTGTTGATTACAGAGCAGTTAACTCTGCTACAAAAGACGATACCTACACTATCCCCGATCTGGCAAGCCTTTTAGCATTCATAAGAGGAAAACATGTATTTTCTTCTTTTGATTGTAAACCTGAATTTTGGCAAGTAATACTTGATGAAAAATCTAGACCTATTACTACCTTTAGTTGTCCTCAAAGACACTACCAATGGAAAGTTGTTCCATTTGGCTTAAAACAAGCACCTGGAATCTTTCAAAGGCATATATATAACATTTTCAGAAAATTGTGAGAATATTGCTGTGTTTACATTGATGATATTTTGGTATTTTCAGATAATGAAAATGAGCATGAAAAGCATGTGTTGCAAGTATTGCAAACTGCAAAACAAGCTGTAATAGTCATTTCTTAGAAGAAAGCAGAACTATTCAAAACAAAGATTAAATATTTAGGGTTAAATGTTGCTTATGGATATAAGGAACTTCAACCTCACATACTTAAACTCATAATTGAATTTCCCGATGAAATTCAAGATATCAAACAATGACAAAGATTTCTTGGATGTTTAACTTATGCTCAAGATTTCATTAGCAGGTTAGTAGAAAAAAAGGCGATGCATCAGAAAAAGCTGAAGAATAAGCCTTAGAACTTGACACATACTGATACCGTATATGTTCAAAAATTGAAAAAGAGTTTAGCAACTCTACCATCGCTTTATCATCCAACACCAGGTGATAAGATGATAATTGAAACAGATGCTTCAAAAGATTTTTGGGGAACAGTCCTTAAAGCCAAGCCGGCTCATAAAGATGAAGAATATTTGTGTTCTTATACTTCAAGAACCTTTCAAGAAGCCCAAAAGAACTACCATATAAATGAAAAAGAAATTTTAGCTGTCAAAAATACTATCTCTAAATTTCGTATTTATGTGATCAGCAATAAATTTCTTGTCAGAACTGATAGTTCTACTTGCAAATCATTCATTAAAACTAACACTTTTGCAAATTACAAACAAGGACGTCTTGTTAGGTGGCAAATGTGGTTTCGTCATTACGCCTTTGATATTGAAACTATTAAAGGAGAAAAGAATTATTTAGTAGACTTTTTAACTAGAGAATTATCTGTTATTTTCTACATGTAAAAATTTTGCTGATGGAAGAACTAGATTCTAAGATCCAAAACTTGGAGTTTCAAATCCAAGAAAAAACAATGGAATTATCATTCCTAACTACAAAGTTTGATTTTTACAAGCAACAAAAAGAGATCGGAAGTTCAAGGGAGAGGGGGAATTGAAATCCTCAACATCAACTGAAAGTTTTGCAGCAGCATCAACAGATGAAAATACTGAGCAACAAAATATCTCAAACCCAACAGATAGGAAAGAGATGCAAGCTGTGGATGAACCACAAAAGCTTGACACTAAGAAGGGTATTATCCTTCAAATTGAGCCTAAAAAGACTCAAGAGCAAGAGTTTAGGCCACAGAAGCCTAAAGTCAAGTCCGGTCAAATTGATACATTGGACTTATTATCTGTCCAAACACCTAACCCATCAGTATCTTTTGATCCATCTACAGGTTAAAAAAAGGTTTATGTAATCTTTGACGAACTAGATCGCGGATACTATAAAGAATGAAAAACATTGAAGTCTAAAGTTAAAGGACTTCTATTCAAACACAAGTCCTTCAAAACATTTGAAGAGGCCAAAAAGGAATACAATCAATATTGGACAGAAAAAGGCCACTAAACAAGCCCAAAGCCAGTATAGCACATTACTAACCCATTGCTGTTTCCACTCTTTCCAACTGGATTTAGACCCAAAAGAGTAACTGAAACACAGGCTATCCGATCACCTAAAATCCAAGGAATGATCAAAGCACAACAGAGGTTAAGAAGATGTAACACCCCGCAAAATTTTAACAATGAACTAACCAAAATGATAATATTTAGATGATGATGGAAAACTACTTAAATTTCAAGGACTTCACGATTATGGCTCAATTGAACTCTAAAAGTAGAATGTGACACTATAATCGTATCAAATTAAAAAGTTGCAAGTTTGCCAATTCAATTGAATGATGAAAATTGAAATATGACAATGTGATTATATTTGAATTGTTACAAGATTGTCATGAATTAAAATATAACAACGAGGTTGCATGGAATTGCAAGATTGTTACTCAAATGAATGTTAAGAATTAAAACAGGATCATTGGTAATATGATCGATATTTGGGCAATGAAATGGAATTAGAAAGTAACTGTTGACATTGTATTGATAATGATTGACTATCCGCACAAGGTTGCGGTATTAAATAACGACGTAAATTTGTATTAGTACGTCACAAGACTCAAAGATAATTACTCGAGAAATGCCATTGTAACATCCTGTAAACTTCTAAAAATTAAGCAACATAATTGCTATTTTGGAATAATTATTTGAATAGCAGTGTGAGATTTCTTGAATTGCGTTAGAACATGAAAAGATTATTGCTCGATTGGCAATTAAAGAAAGAATTTGGCCCTTAATTGATATGAATCAAAGTAAGGTGAATAAATTATAAGGCAGCACAAAGTAAAAGGACTTCTCATTAGTTCGTCGCCAAATATATGGGGAGCATTGCGCCACTTGTTGCAATGTGATTGGCAGAACTCAAAATTTATTAAAAACAACTTAATCCTAACTATTATATATAGGGTTAAGGGGTCCTCAAGATTCTCCAAACCTCCTAAACCATCATTTCTCCCTCCATAACTCCCAAAATTCGTCCCAATATGTCATGGGAAGGAAAAACACCCTAAAAACCTACCAAATACCTAATTTTGCCTTTGAAAAAGGTTCTTTATCATATATAGAAAAGTTACAACCGAAGGAATGACTTTAAAGTGAGAAGTATCAAGGTTTTGAAGTTCTTTTTCCACTTATAATTAAAGAAACCTTTGGAGAATCAGAAGAATATGCAATCTTTGAAAAGTAAGACGTGAGTAACTAATGTTTTGATTCTTTTTTTGAATTTATGGTGTTTTGATACGATAAGTATGGTTTTAATTGAAATATTCCATCAGACAAATATGGATTTGATGTATTGAAAAGAAAGATTGATTTATTGCATTTGAATTACTAGTTGCTCTACCCTTCTTGTATTGAATTGCTTTGAATTGTTTCCCACACTATAGATTATTCAATAATCCCGGGATAGGAAAGATTAGTGTGATGTTTGCTTTAAATCTGAAATTTCGGTAAGGATCAACCGAAGTTAATTGTGAATCGACTTAATTGTACATGATTATGATTGAATTGATTGAATTGATATGACTCTTGTGCGCACCACGGGTGGTAGTTTTAACTAGCGATAGGGCCCTCTTGTGCATTGAAAAGCTTTGTGTATTCAATAATCTTCTTGGAAATAAATCTTTAAATTGAAGGGTGAATCAAAGGGTTTTGTTATTCACTGAGTACTTCGCACTCACTCCCCTTTTACTATAAATTTTGTAGATGATTGAAATTATGACATTTGAAAAGCAAGGCAAGCTAGACATTGGAACATGCTCACGAATAGGAGTATAGTATGTGTAGTGGAAACATGTCTTTGAAGCAAGTAAGAAAGCAACTATGAATTTAATACCTTTTGTATTAATAAATATGCTCACTTCTCTATAATATAGATATTTTTACACCTTATATGGGTAGTCCTTGTAATAGTTTGAAGCTTACATTTCAAAATAAAAGCTTTCTAATGATTTGACATACTTTGGTAAGCAATGAAATATTTTTCTATTAACGCAATTTGTTGTGTTCTTTGTATTTTATTGAAAAACTAACGTCTTGTTTGGCAATCTTTATTTTTTCTATTTATAAACTCACCTATCATTGATTTGACAACTACTCAACAATCACCACACATTTTAAATTTTAATTAAATCTCCACCACTCATTTTCACTCTTTATAAATTCACTTTATAAACTTAATCAAACGGACTTTAAGTTTTAAGGATTCTTTAAAATATAACTTGTGTTAGTTTAAGTAATTAGTGTTATCAAGTCAAAAGCTATTTGTTTGTTTTGTACATCCCGCCCCCGCTATTTGTATTAAAACTTCCGTTATGGAATTTGTTAATCAATATAAGATACTCGAAAATATTGTAAAATTAGAGGGAGCGTGACAGAAGGAGCTATGAAGATGTTCTTAAAGCCCCTGCATCTCTATCTAGCAGGCTAGTTAATCTCAAGCCTGAAAAGGAAGAAATCATTGAAAAAGAAAGTTCAATGATCAAAGCACCATTCTCCAACTTTGTCAATCTCGAAGCAGAAGTAAGAGCCATTGGATATGCTACAACTAAGTACCATTTTGCTGGTACTTGTGAAGAATATGGAAAATTTATATTTTTCTAAGGAGCAGCACTAGAACTTGTTGCTAAATCATTTAATTATGGTTTAGTAAAGTTTATATATCTTAATCAAGATGCCAAGGAAATTTCGGTATTAAATCCTTCATTGGTAAAATCTATGCTTAAACGGAGAACCAAAGTCGTGAAGACCAATGATAAGACAATCTTCTTGTCAATAACCAGCACTATCCCAACTATCGCTTTTGAGAATGAAAATAATATCTACAAAAGTTATCACTTCATTGAAATAGGCGTAGCCTCTCAAGACAAAACCTTAGAAACACCAATTATTAAGGAACACGACGCTCTTCCGATCTCATGAAAAGTTCTACAGACATGGAGATCAAATTCATTCAAATCCTTCTTGTACAAGGTTAAAGGGATTGATGCAAATTTCAAAATTAAGGTAAACTACTTATCAAAATTTATCTTAATGACATCATCAACTAAAAATCGTTTGGACGAGAAGGATGCAAAGAAAATTGTTATCTTTGAAAGGCAATTTTACATTGATGAATGGAATAGTCTAGACCTTGAGAAAGGACAATGTACAGTGCTATCAAAAACGTTCTAGATCGGAACATATCATGCATGTGAACACTGCAATAAAAGTAAAGCAAAAGTTGAAGAGTCTCTATCAAAACAAGTTGGAGATGCCTCAGACTCTGAATAACGTAATGACATCATTGCACTAACAAGTGGCAGGAAAATGTAGTGTCGACACTCTGACATTGCTGGCTCACCAAGACATAATGAGAAATGAGGACCCCTCCACTAGGCAGTGGTTGAAATAGAAATAATGTAGAGACCCTGCCATTATGTAAAGTAGATGCTCTTGTATATATAAAAAGAACACTACTCAGATTAGGAAGGCATTCCGAAATCTACCTATCTCTAAGTATCCTAAAAGGTTTTATTATGCTTTCCAAAACAATAAAAATTTGAAACTTTCTTGTAGAAATCAATGGCTACAGCCCAGTTATGATGTAAATTAACAGGATAAGGAAGTTATAATCCTTATTCTTTCTTCATAAATATAAGTATCTATTTCCTAAACCTTGCTTCAAAGATCAATATCCCATCTATGTGTACAGATCAACACTCTGTCTATCGTATTGGCTTTTTTCTGTATTGTTGATAGAAGGTCTTGTGGAGGAACTGATTGCCAGTGGACATCAGAATGCAGTTGTGAGGCACAACCATTGGATCTATTCAAGAAAGCATCAATAGGAAGCGCAGTAGATCCAATAAGGAAGATATCTCACACAACAAGAAGAATGTATAAAATTATAATTTCTTAAATTCCAGTCTAGATGGCTTAGTACCTTAAATTTCTACTTCATGAATTATAAAGAAAGACATTTAAGTACTTTGATACTTATTAATTATGCTAAATCTGTTGCATCTAATCAATGTAGATTTCAGTCAACTTGTACCAACTGATAGTAGCAAGTATCAAACAATGAAGTTATATCACAGATCTACTGAGCAATTAACTAAAAGGTTTGATTGAGCAACTATGGCAGAAAACTTGCTTAATAATAATAATAATTCATACAGTCTTCAAGACTTGCTTAACGAATTAGTTGGCGATAACCCAGCTAGACAACATGTTTTAATTAACCAACCTAATCCAAGAAGACTTTATAGTAGACTCATTGTGACTCTACTTTATTTAACCCATATTATCAAATGGATATTCAACAACTAGATCAAAAGATTGAGGAAACCATCCAACTCATTAAGAGACTTTAGAGAACTCAACTACATGATTGTGTCGCCAAAATAATAGTAAGTCAAATAATTACTCAATTTACTGAAGAAGTAAATTATATGATTAGAGCATATGATGACAGAAAATATCATTATCATGCCTATAAACAATTTTTGGCTCGTAATGAGTAGTGTTATGAGGTTGTTCCTCTCAATTCCGCCTTTAATGTTTCAGAAGATAGCCCCAAAGTGGTATCAAAGCCATAAAAATCTTTGAAAATGAAGAAAAGGGCATAGAAGACATAAACAGGGTTACAATTTTGTCTGTCAAACAAGTTGTTAAGACGTGCGTTTCATCCAGCATTGTCCAGAGACTGGAGATTGACAATGGCAGGCAACAATCAGGTTGTGGCTAATTGGAATGCATTTGGTTTTCTGCGGGACTGGTTTTGGTCCTGTGAAAATGTGCTTCCCAGCAATGATGATCCTCCTCGGGTGTTCAAAAGCAACAATCCCATCAATCCAAACGACGTTGAGTTGAGAATGAGGAATATATACGAGATCGAACCCGACACGTTTCCTCGTAAAATCATTTCTTCCTTTTCTATATTTTTTCTTTTCTTTTCTTGTGATTATTCCATTATTATCAAGACTGCATCATTATTCCTATCATTCTTGTTACGTTTCTGATATTTTTCTGATTCTTGTTTCTTTTATGATTTTCTTTCTTTTTTAATGCTGTGTCCCATGTCCCAAGATCATGAATCAATCAACACGCTCTTATAATTTTCAAAAGGTTTCCAGACTTGCGTTATAATGCTAATCTTTCCCCCTTCATCTATTTGCAGGTTTTAGATTGGGGGTGTATGATCCAAATGGACGCGAATGGTTCTTTTATTCGCTTTTGAGTAGGGCTAATGATGAGGAAACAATTATAAAACACATTAATGGTCAAACACACTGGGAGCGAACACTTTGATTGATCAAACTGTTGGAGTCACCAGGACTTATGCTTACCACAATGCAAAAGGTTATAAAACACCTTGGATGATGGATGTATCTAGACTCTATGATCCCCACGGACGGGTATGGTTTTTTCCCCCTTTCAGATCTTCTAAGTTTATGTTTTATTGTTTCACCTTTTGTTTTCTTCTTTACTTCTCTAAACGTATAACTTCCATTTATTTCATACTTGTAGTTGGGTGATTGGGTCTTGTGTAAGTTCTACTACGCTACTAGCGGTAATAGTATGGTCTGTAAACGTAGACCGCAAGGATCCAGGCAAAAGACATGGCTAAATTTCAAGAGTTTAAAAAGTTATCTGTTTCAGAGAACTCTTACTGCACGTCAAGAACTTAAATCCATTTTCCGTGTGCACAATTGATAGGTGATATTTCAAGAGTTAAAGGTATCTCTTTCAGAGCAATCTCACTTGGTCTCAAGAACTTTAATCCAGTTTCTGTGTGCACAATTGATAGTTGACATAGAAGTTATATTATGAAAATTATACAAGATACAAAGCTGGCCCCACTTGCAAAATTGCACCCAAAAAATATCCTAATTATAATATGTTTTTAAAAGTAATAACTAAGGTCGCTGCACACATTTTATAATTCTATTGATTTTCATGCTAACGAAATGGAAATTTTGAAATGCTTGAAGATATTTTGTTGTCCGGGCAAGAGGAAGATTTTTTGTAATTTTTTGTAATAAGTGCTCCCATGGCTGCGTTTTCATAGTGACCAACCCTCCTTTGATGTGTTTTGTTTTAGAATGAAAGATACCATTTACAATCATATTCGGAATTGCTGCCCATGTTTGAAATTTGTGCATAAAAATTCATAAATGTTTTTAAAATGATGGTCTCCTGAAATATGTGGTTGAGAAAATATGTCGAATGTTTGTGGTTAAGGTTGAATTTGATGTTTGACTGCTGTAAAACCTGTTTAAAAAAATTAAAAAAAAAAATAACAGTAAGATTTCAAGCTTTGGCTTCAATTTGGTCCGTCAAAATTAAAATTTAAATAGTTTGCTTCGCTGGTATCGGCTACATTAAGATGAATTTAGTTAATCTGTACTCTTGGATTTTCATTACCCTACTGGAAAAGAAATATTTCCACTTTCTTGTATTGCTTAATTCTGTTTCCTTTGGTTACTTAGAAATTCTGTTCTTGAACTTAATTGTTCTGATTTCACTTTTTTGAAAGAGATTCTTTTTATTGTTTAACTTTCAACTTCTATAGTATTATTTGCATTGTTATTTAATTCAGTTTTCTGTAAGATATTCTACAACAAAAGAAGCTACCTGAAAAGAAACATGCTGAAAAAAAGCGACCTGGAAGTCCATAGAATAACTAATTAGGGCCTTTGGTTTCTTTTGCTGTTTACAGACCAAACCTGTCCTGCACTTCTCTGTGAATTGAATTTAAATTAGTGCTTTCACTTTTTATATTTATTTTGTAGTTGTTGGCATGCATTATCTACGGATATCAATTTCCAGGATGACTAGAAGTTGTGACATCCCTGATGAACCTAAGTTTCTCGGCTGTTCTTGTACTTTAAAACCTTGTTCCGTCAAACCAACTGTTATTGTTTTCCAGCTTGTTAATAGTTTTAACTGAACTTTTATGGGGGTAATATTATGACCACTTTCATTACCATGTAGTCCCTCTCTTAATGAATTGTAAATTTGCTGAAAACCAAATTTATTGGTTGACAGATTTATGAATGTGTATTGGGAAATTGAACTTAGTTTTTAATGTTATTTGCATCCTGGTCCGATTCTAGTGGTTGTGCTTATGCAAAAATCTCATGTATAAATGTGACAATGTGAAGGGAATCTAGATGGTGAAGATTTTCAGTTCCTACAATGTGAAGTTTAGGATCTCTGGACAGTTGCACCATTTACTGATGGGACCCATTGAGCCTGCCTGATTGGGTTGGGTCAAATTAGGTTAAGATAGGCAACATTTGAGTTGGTTTGGAAATCGAGTTCTCTTCCGGATTAACCTGAACTGATGCATTATTACAAGGAAAAAGGGTTTCTTGCTTTTTGAAAAGTGAAAAGTCAGCCCCAACTTCCCCACACTAGCAGCCTCCCTATGTTTGATTTGAAGCTTCAATGTTACGGATTTTCTAGATCGGAAGAGCACACGTCTGGCTCCAAACATGCGACCGTATAGACAAATCCATGCTGCCGTATGTAATGACCTGTACGGCCACACCAGGCCGCATAGGTGTGGTGCGGCTGCACATAAAATATGTGTGGACGCACACATATATATTTGTGCACCTACATAGATTATATGTGCGGCCTACACGACGCTCTTCCGATCTGGTGTGGCCTCACATGCCATCACATGCAGCCGCTTGGATATGTCCATGCGGCCACATGACCAGATCTGGTTTCAAACTTTGAAACTAAATCTAGTTTTATAGAAAATCTGTATCATTATGGGTCTAACAATGTGTATTATATATAACTAGATTTGTTACGTGTGATGTAAGTTATATTATGTGTGAGATCGGAAGAGTGTTGTATATGTATAACAAGATTAAGTGCGTCATAATTTATGATAAGTTTTGTTACCTAAGTCAAAAGGTGTAACGCACTTTATTTTTCAATGTGTTGACCTAAAATTGGAAAGTTATATCTGTCATAAAATTATTATTTTGTAACAGGGTGGACTATATATGAAAGCTTTTATGTTATGTGCGTGAATTTGTTACTTGTGTAAGACACTCACAACCAAATTATTAACCTAAATTTAAACCTCGTCAGCAAAAGGAAATTAGGTCTTTAACCACATCAGCAAAACGTAATTTGAACCGTTAGCAATGGTAAAATTAGGAACTATATACACCTACCAATTGTATTAATTAATAATTCAAAGAGTGAGTTTCCAAGAGCTCTCTGCAGCCCGTCATATATAAAACCTAATCAGCCAACTGTTCAAAGAAAAAGCAAATAAATATTGGTATAATCAACAGATACTTAAAGGCAGAAAGCAAAATGTGAAATGAAATAAGTGAAATTAAACAACACTTTGAAACATAACCTTTTGGACGGCACAATAATGGTGTTTGCTTCCAAATCAATGACCTCATTTTAGCATATTTTATCTCATTGCTTTTGGTTTAGGGTTGCCCTGGAACAGAGGCAAAGAACTGAATCTTGGAATCTCTTTGGCCAACTAATTACCACTATTGTACCGATTGAACTTGGATGAGTCTTTAACGTTGTCAACAAGCAAATTAAACGTGATACGTGAATGGTATTAAGAGCTCAAATGCATAACATCCTCTGCATCACATGAGCTCAAACTGGAAGTAGGGTAAGAAACAACATTACCATTTTGCAGATTTGGCAGGCCATCTTGTGGTACCTCATCAACAAAGCCAAGGAAAGCATCCTCCTCAATTATATGTTCAAGATCAGTAAGTTGAAGAATCTCGCCCATAATGACTAGTACAGAAGCTCTCATGTGTTCAGGGACGGCAACATGGTTGTTTATTGACTTACATAATACTTGGACTCCCTCATTTAGCCAATTGGTAGATTGATGTTAAAGTTCAATTCAGCCAATTGATTTACTGCAAGTTTGTCACATTCTCAGACGGGAATACCTCGTGAGATACAAAAGAAGGCCCGGTAACAAGCTATGAGAATGTTATCCAAGGGCCGATATAAGAAGCAAACTTGTTAAAATCAATATTAAACTATATGATTGAAATGTGATTACAGAAAACATGAATATCACCTAACATTAGCAATAGATAACTATAGGAAAGACAAACAAACGAAGTTTAGTAGATGTTAATTGGGGCCAAACCCTTTTTATGGTTTAAAATCAGATTTTTGTGTTGGGCCAATGTCTAGTAGCTAGGTACCATACATGGATTTTGTTTGCTGCTCACATTGTGGAAGGTTGATTTGTGGTTGGGGGCTTCACCATCTTAAATACTAGTTTATTCTTTCATTTTATAAATTGTCTAACATATTTTCTGGCACGAGAAATATTTTCTGGCAGTCTTCGCAAGAAGATATTGCCAATATTAAACTATTCTTTGGAATTTAAGTTCTCAGTGTTTAACCATGACCAACCCTATTAAAATTTCTGATGTTACTTAACTCTATACCTTCAAAAATTTGTTCAAATGAGCATTACGAGTAGAGACTTAAAAAAGTAAAGTTCATAAAAAAATTTGTTCAACTAAGTTGCCACATACGGAGACGTCAAAAGAGTAAAGGGCATTCAGATAGAACTTGGAGGAGTCTTTAATTTTCTTTATCTTCACTAACATCACCACCTACAACAAACTAACCACCACTGTGGGAAGCCTATGAACTTTGAGAAAGAGGGAAAAGCAAATAGAAGTTGAAGGTGAAGGTGGGTACTTTTGTGTGGACAAGTGAATTGTAGTTTCCTGTGCCGTTTCCCAAAATTGTGTCAAAATTGAAAAACAGCGTATATAAACTGCTATTACTGTGATTTTTCCAAAAACAAATCAGAGTAGAGTTGAACTAAATTCAACTTAGTGCGCTCAATATATAAGAGGCAGCAATCTAAATATTAATCACCACCTCCAAGCCCGTGCCTAGCATTTCTTTGTAAACATTTTTGAAAGTTTTTTAATGGTCAAACATCAATCTGAACCACAGAAGCAACCATAAAAAATACTTAACCAGTTCTCAGCCACACATTTCATGGACCATATATACGCACATTATAACCCTGCATGACAATTATCAAAAAGACTAGATTTTTCAAAAGCGCAACAAAAACTTAAAAGATTCATGATTGACATATTAAGAGTACTCACTTGTGTTGTCTTTGATTCCTTTAATGGGTCACTTACATTTCTCTCTTCCTCCTTTTCGGTAGGCTTCATACCATTTTCATTCTTCTGGCATTTAGCACTTCTTGTTCATGTTCAGGTGTCATCTCATTGTTTTATATGATGCAACTAAACCAACAATCAGCCACCTAAAAGATATACGTGGATATTGTAAGTAAATGGAACAAAATAAGATAAGAAGGGTGAAATCAGAACAAATAAATTAAAGATATGTTTCTTTTAACAGAAAGAAGAAAACATGTTAACAAAAGGCAAATATAACCAATCTCAATAGATGAATTTAATTCATCATGACAGTCTATATCTCTATTGTGGATCCATTTCCAGAACTAGAGAAGCAAAAAATTCAAATTTAAATAGCCATATCCAATATGTGTCAATTTAGAATATCCAATATGTGTCAATTTAGAATATGGACAATTTCTCAAGATTCTAGTTTATATGTAATGAACGTACTATGAAATTGTCAAAAAAGAATATCAAAAGAATTTATCTAAATAGCAGAAAGAAAATGTACCAAGCCTTCACGTATAGCTGGATACAAATCCATCATCCACGGGGTCTCATGGCCACTCCGATGTCCCTTGTAAAATTTAAAAGTCTTCACCCCAACTCCAATTCTGTTCTTTGCTTTAAAGGTCTTGAATCTAGCAATTTCAGCATTTACTAGCTCCCAGTATCCAATGTCTCCAGTGAGATCTTTTTTTTTTCTCATTTTCATAGTTTTTACCCCATAATGTTTGGAATCTCCACAATTTACATCTACTACCTACTCCATATTCATCTGCAAATCGAATTAAGGAAAAATCAATTAATATATTATATTACTGTTCCTTCATGTATTTAATGAAAATAATGAAAAAATTTAAAATGGTGAGAAACTGAGAAAATTGAAATTAAAAAAGAAAAAAGAAAAAAGGAAAACCCGGAAAAGATAAAGATAATACTGCGGCAACAATTCATGGAATTATCAAAAAGAAAATAGAAAAGTTCACAAGGGAAAGATGTTTTCACCGGGAAGCTTTTCCGGATTGATCTCGTATATGTTCCTAAATCTAGGATACATATGTATTAAATCCACGGTATCGGCCTTCATCAGAGGGAGCTTTGGGGGGTTGGTAGTATAGGGAGGCAGGTTAAGATGGGAAGCGTGGAACTCCAGGAAACAACCGCAGAGATACGGCGGAAACTGCCCAACTACGTTTTTATTCTCTTTATGGTGTATGCTAGATTCCAATACTTGTAGTATTTGCCCGCCAGGTTCGTCTTTAGGTGCCTTCTCACTGCTGTAGATCTTGCATAAAACCCAATTGCCAAGCTACAACAAACAAATGTATTGCAAATTAAGAGAGACATACTATGAAATTGAGGGGAGGCCAAAAAAAAAAAAAAAATTCTAATGAGAAAGAACCAAATATATGTACCAGTTTTTTACGATCATAAGGTCTAGATACATCCATAATCCAAGAGCTCTTGTCAGCGCTCGAATGTATTGGCTTGTAGTACTTAAAACTTAAAAGTCTTTGTAACTCCAATAGTACCAACTGTCGGGGTGAAGAAGTCGGCATCAGACCCTATCACTCGCTCCCAATATGAATTACCATCAATGTGATGTATTGTAGTGTCGTTATCATATGCCCTGCCATACAATATATAGAAGAACCATTCGTACTTTCCATTCACCCGAGACTCAACTGCAAATCAAATGAAAGGGGAAAAGATCAGTATACGTTTGGCAAAGTCTTCCTTGTATCATAAACGGGCACATTTTCGTGTACTCTGTGAATCTGAAGATCAAATAAAGTATGAAAATGAAGTGTCTTTCTTGTACCATAAACAGGCACATTCCCAAGTACTCTATGAATCCAAACATCAAATAAATTATGAAAATAAAGAGCACTGTCATGTTCAGGGTGTTGAGGTAGGTTACGTCATGAACCGATGAACAGAAGAAGAAAGGGCAAGAAAAGAGAAAAGAGGCGACCCCAAAGTCCAAAATTTTTTATTCTTTTTATTAAGTTGTTTTCTCTGTTTCATTTAACCACGTTTTTCTTGCAACGAAATATAATAGACAGATAGAGGATAGAGTAGAGGTGTTGGCTGCAATGACTATAGTTTCAGGCTTTTCTGAAATTTCTCCGAATCCTTCACCTCTCTTCGCCCCTTGTCTCCATTTCTTTTTTAAGCATCATTCTCCTATATTCTTCTGTATTTCATTTCCGTTTTGGTTGCATTGTTGAATTTGACCTTGAACTTGGGTGAATCCTTACTGATTCAGCTTCACTCTTAACAAGACAGAATCCAAACAAGAAAAAGAAAAAGGAAACGAAAAAGGAATCATCAAAAAAAATAAAAAAAGAGATC
>CAVNYN010240507.1:0-14348 GCA_963692815.1 Nyctanthes arbor-tristis | reverse complement strand
TTACCCTTCAAAGACGGCAATAGCGCTACCTCAGCTCCACTGTTGAGAGATCTGCCACTGATATTAGTAAATCATAGAGAAAAGAACAAGTAGGAAAAGGGAAACAAGACGATTCTAGAAGCTTTTTATTGGGTTGTACATTTTGTAAAAAAATAGTTGCCAACACACTAATAGTTTATTTTCATTAGTTAAAAAGGGCAATATGTGAGAATAATTTGATGTTCTTAGGTTATCCCCAACCCTCATAGTCTATTTCATATTACTAATACTCTAAAATATAATACAACATATTATATTTTAAAAATATAACATATAACATATAACATACTATATTCTAAATTACAATACTAGACAATCAAGGTTACCTAACATTCTCGGAAATCCATGCTGTCAAATTACCTTATTACCCTTAAAATGAATTTGCACCCCCTGAATTGTGTAGAATTAATAAGGTAACTTAAATGATCCCTTTTTGTCATAGTTTCTCTCTACCTATATGTCCAAATAGCATGATGACGATGATGTTGTTGATGATGATGATGATGATGATTATTATTATTATTATTATTATTATTATTATTATGGGGAAGGAGAATTAAATATTTCAATACTTATTAAACTTCATATCATCTCTTTAATTACTAATTGAACTTTAAAATGTCATTATATACCCACTAAAATTTATAAAAATTCTCTTGTTACTCAAGAGAGATTCGTTAAATCCTTTAGACGGAATTGGTGATTTGGCGAACGGAAAGCATATGTGGCATGAGAATCGCCGTTAACTTTGCCATCTAAGACAACCTAACGTGCAAAAAAAAGAAAGAAAATTCAACTCAAATTTTGAAATTAAGAAACAATAAACCAACCATCTCAAAGCAGCAAGCTAGACTTGTAGGAATTCCATATCCAACCACCTCAACAGCGGCAGCAGCTGCGGCAACCATGGTTGCCTATACTAATGGATGAAAAGTAATAATCCAATCCAAACTTTTAGTATCGTTTAACCCAAAATCTATGTTTTTCCCTAAGTAATAAAACTCTAATTTTGTCTCTTTGTTCATCTCTTATAAACGCCCTTCATGAAGATTTGAGGACAAAAGCTACTTTTCTTCACCAGAACAAATTCAACTAGGGTAAAGAATTTATAACTTCTTGACTAATGTAGGAACTAGAATCAGAAAGACATGAAATATTTTTGGGGACGAAGGACGTCACTGCTGGGCAATTTTGGATGGATTGGGTTTGATTATTTTTCAGGTCAGGTTTGATTAGGTGGCAGGCATGATTTCTTAGTTGGCATAGTTAACCATTATTTCTTTCCACCTATATATTTCGTTAGCCACGTCAGCGATTCCATCCAAAAAGTATAACGGAAATTTGATAGACTAGTCACCGGAACGTGCGTTGCACGTTGTGTGTTACAATAAATATATTTGATCGTAAGAAAATTTTATTATGAAAGCACTTCTTTATACACATTATTTTTTGTCAACATTACACTTTTCTTGCTTTTATTGTCTGATTTGATGAACACTTTTGTTGTTTGCATTAAAACTTCATGTGAAAGCGCAACATATAGTTGTCCATGTGAAAAGACATGCTTTGGAAGATATATTCTAATATGAGGTACAATTTGTTCTTATGCCTTGATAGTATTGTAAAGCAAAGTCGTATTGTAAATTGTTTTATCTGAAACTTGAATTTGTATCCTGTTTGTAGGACTTTGTAGGATTCGGGAAAGAAAAACATGTTTCCCAACATGTTGTCTGAAGGTTATTTCTGCATGAATGACATTTGATCCAAAATCACGACATACCATTCTTGTTGCATGGCAATGTCCACTGGAGGGATCCAGGTGACACATATTTGTTCAATATTTTATTGTTCATAATTGGACAATTCTTTTTCAACGCCAGTTTATGTGGTGGTAAACCATTTGGCAATAACATTTTTAGAAATTCTTCTTGGAAATAATTATTCGTATCATTAATCACTTCATTGAAATTGACAAACTCTTTACTTTCACCAAGAAATAATTGAATTAACTTATTATTAAAGTAGTCAACATATTCATTCTTTGTCGACAGAATCCCATGCATGTCATATATTCAAATGAATATGCATTTTTTGCTAAATCTAGGAAAACCGAATTGATGAGTTTTAACTCTTGAGATTCTGCGACATCGCCTACTATTATTGTCTCCATCGGTAAAGAAATGAAATCATCCTTTAGTGTTGGCTTTATTCCTACCAATTCGAATTAAAAGGTCCATAAATTGAATATCATTTTGAGCCCTCATGTTCTGAGTGAATTTTGTAAGTATTCCCTTTCTGAATTGTATCACTAAAGATTTCGATTGAATATCATTTTGAGCCCTCAGGTAAACACCTGTAATGATTTTATTGGACGGATAGTATGCGAGACGGGATTTGGGGACAGCAGATCCGGACCCATTGTCCCATGAGTAAAATTTGATAAATAATAATATAACTTCTCCATTTTTTCACCATAGACTTAAAAATACCTCCCTAAAATAGTTACAAAATTAGTTACAACGCATGCAACTTTTCTATAGAAATTATGTGTGCTCTGTTACAAAAATAACCTAGTTATAAAAATATAAGCAGACACATGCAATTTTATGAAACTACACATGGTTTCTTGTCTTTTTGTAACTACTCGTCCTATAGTGGTTTTTGAAAAAGTTGAAGGAATAAGCCTTAGTTGGTTAAATTTTATACTGAAAAAGGAACAATTATGAATTCATAGAGCATTTCCAATATGAAGTAGAGTGGAAAAATAAAGGGGTAAATCTAAAAGGGAAAATGAGATGGAAAAACTCAAATGAGATGCTAAATTTAACGTTTCCTTTTGAGTTTCTACCTGTCAAATTTGAACATTTGGCTAATATACCGTACAGTTTTGTAGGAAAAAAACCATTATTAGATATGTTTTATGAAACTTGTGATATAAATGATCTAACACTTTACGTCTGATATAAATGTTATGGCATGATTTCAAACGCTGATGTGATTTGTGGCTCTGTGGAGGTGATAATTTGCTCACATCAACGACTGATATTAACCAATTACTCTGGTACTATTACGATACTAAAAGTTTGATATTATATTATTTCTAGAACTCTAGACCCCAAAATTACAGTAGATGAGACGTGACTAATATATCAACTTGCAAAGCTTCTGCAAAGATGTTTCATCACGTTAAAAAAGGTTGTATCCACTCACCAGTCTTTTCAGTGCATGACAATAAATATGGTTAAATTATGCAAGCCACTTTCAGGCCATTACAAAAAGGTTTGAAGAGTTATTTCCACTACTCAGCCCTCACTCTTTCTTCCATTGTTTGTCTACTGCGAATACCTTCATTGCTATACTCATTCAACCTGAATATACTGAGGTTAGTTCCTCTACTCTGTTTTCCTATGAAAAAATTTAACTCGTGTTTTATTTTTATTATTATTATTATTATTATTATTACAGCAAGTCAAAGACAATAGTTCAACCTAGAAATTTGAATATTTAGTTTATCTTTTATTTGGTTTATTTTATATATATATAGTTTATTGTGTATATATACACACACAAAAGGGGTAGATGAGGCGGTATGTGTAATTTGAATTTGGGACTTTCCACCCAAAATGTAAATGTCCATCTAACGGTTACCACTTGTTTGAACCAATTTTTGGCTCTACATATATAATCAAGGGCTCGAAGAAAAATGCGGGAAAAGATATTTCAGTAAAAGAAACTGTAAAGGGTAATTTGATTTTTCACCATTTCATTTTATAATTAGTATTTAACTTTTTTTTTTAAAGGAAGTATTTTACCTTTTAGTTGAAAGTAAAAGGCAGAAAATTGGGAACAAGTTTGTCACTTTGAAAATTTCGGAGAATTATTTGGTTGCTGTTTGATTGTTGAACTTATGGATTTGCTAAAATCAGTCCTCATCTCTCCCTCTCTCCCCTTTTATTCATTTTTTTTTTTTTGGCAAACTCTCTCCTTTTCTTTATACATATTTTCTTTATATTTATTTATTATTTGGGCTTATACAAATAGAACACAACAGCGTTAATAAAATCATCAGCAGAAGAAATTTGAGGGCTAGCTTTAAACGGATGCATATATATTGGAGGGCAAATAATACTGATTAAAAAATACCATCAGCTAAATAACTGAAAATGGAGCGTGCAATAAGGGGAACTAATTTTTATCCAATGACACATATTTGTTCAATATTTTATTGTTCATTATTATTGAATTTTTTTAGAATTAGTCTTTCCATGTAACGTATGTGTGAGATATTAGATTTATAGTTACTATATTTGCTTGTGATTCGATCATTTGATTACTAATTATTACAATTTTATATAGGTTAGACCTGTAAACTTGAATGACATGTTTGGAGGCGACGCAAAATTACAGATTCAGTTATGCAACTAAATTTGTACTCAATGCTCAGATATTTTACTATAAATATCCAGTGGTGATTTGTAATTCGCATGTCAATTCGTAATTCAAGACAATGCAAGATATGTTGTTTAAAAAATGAACTCACACATTAATTTTGATACAAATATACATTATAACTCTAATGATTGTCATTATAAAATCATGTTACTTTTTTAAATATTATATTTGTTATTTGCTAGATTAAAATAACAATGTGATATTATGGGAACTTGCACAAAATAAAACGAAATATCACTCAGTTAAAAGGACATGTAATATTAAATAAGTTAAGTGATTTAAAAGTAAAATAGTATAAAGCATTAATCGAGTACATAAAAGGGTAATTATTAATATATTATTAATAAAATATTAATTTAACGCGTCAAATTTTAAATTAAAATTGTATATTTATTGATTTTAATATCCAAATCTGATGACAAGTACCTGTGCAACGCATGAGTGAGACTTCTTTTGATTCCACCATTGCTAATGACATTGGTGTTATATGATATTTTTAGGTATCTTGGTATCATGTCTTTTAAGAGACTTTGTTTTTTGTATTTACTAATAGTTATAATTTATCTTCATTTTCAACTTTTCATCTAAGGTAAGCACAGGTAGAATATAAAATATGATATTTAGTGATAGTAATACTTTATTTTCATTTTCAGCTTTTCATCTAAGGTAACTATAGGTACAATATAAAATATGGTATTATTTACTTTAACAGCACTACAATACAATCATGCATAAATATATACATGCAATCACGGGCCAACGATCTCGGTGTTTTCTTCCCCGTACTCTCGTGCTGCTGATCATTGGATTATAGAGGTAAACCCTCACATTCGTTAGTTCTTTATTTCATCATTTCACAAGGTTGAGCATTGTTGTGTAACGTTTTGCAACATGTTAGGGATGTTTAAAAATTCAATTTCTATGTTTTGTTGAACAAATTGGAAGAAATATCGGACGACAAACAGAAGACGATATGGTAATCCCTTTTTCTCTCTTATGTTTCGGTTTTGATTTGTGAGTTTATGGACGATTTTCGCATCGGTTTTGCTGCTTTTTGGATTTATTTTTATTCTGATTTTTGTGTGTTCCGGTCGATTTCTGTCTCCATTTGTGTTAGATTTGGTATGATGCACACTATTTTGAGTTTTTTCCATTAGCAGATGTGAATTGGTGGAAAAATAAGTTCCAACAATGAATCTTCTACATCAACACCTGTACAAGGTGAAGTTTTTACATTTACGATACCCATGTATCGGACGAAACAACAAAGGACTGGTATTATTTGCTTTTAATTGTTGAAGATTTGAGAATCTGAAACTGTTTTTAAAAGGGCCTGAGGCAAAAGATAGTGAAGGGCGGGTGGGTTTTTTGAGGTTTTTCTTTGTAAAATCTTCACCTTTTTGGTTCTCTCTTTTTCAGAATCAAAAGTGGAATCTTTAAGTATCAACCCTATTGTTGCTTTGTTTGTTTTAAGTTCTAGCTAACAGTTTAATTATATATGTTAAGTACTTCTACAATTAAAGTTAATGAATAATAGGTTTTTTTTTTTTTTGGGTTCTTTTGCAGCAAAAATTTCATTTTGTTAAGAAGAAGAAATGGGTGTGGTTCCTGTTCCAGAAGCCAATATCCAATTTGAAGTGTGAATGGAGAAAGGTATGTTCTTATGTATTAGTACGCGCTATAGGAGAGGCATTGTCGTGTGTATTTGTCTCCTACTACCTTTTATTTTCTTCACAATTCCCAGTTACAATTTGAGATCATGTGTCTTGAATATTCATATAAATAAGCAGAGGGAATAACAGTAACAATTTAAGAGTGCTTATGAATGTTGAACGCAGTTGAATCTTACCTAATAGGTAAGTTGAAAAAATTCATGATGGACGCAAACAATGGAAAGCATCTGAAAGATCTTTATGGGGCTTTAGATTCCACTCTTGTACCACTATTAGACAAAAGTATATGCAACCCTTTAAGATCAACAGCCAAAAGCAATGAATTAGAATAAGTGGAGAACTAAAAGTGAGTGATTAACAAGGAATGAATGTTTATTGACGAAATAGAATAGGAAAAAAGTGAAATTAGTATGCAGGAATATGGTTATCCAACACTACCAAAAGAATTGTTCACCTTAAGGTTTTTATAATTTTAGTCTGCAAGAAGATTTAACAGAATATTGAAATAAGTAGCCTATTTTTTAGTTTTATTGAACACCATGTTTTTTATTTTGTCAAAGTTTGCGAATCCTCTTATAAGAAAATAGAAAAACTAACCATTCAATTAGAAATCTAAAGGAATGAGTATTTGTTCATATAGTATTAGTAGTCAAAATAATACAGGTCACACACAATAAGAGGATACATCATGGGCGAAAATGTCAAACCAAGTTCTTTTTTTTAATTTAATTTAATTTTATATTCATCTTACATGAGAATGAGCTTATTGTGGTAGAAATAGAAAGAAATGGAACTTTTCATTTTCCCTTAATTTACTGTTAATTCTTGTTTGCATCTCATTGCAAGAGAAGTATATATTTCTTATGGTTGATGGCCCAATTTCAGAGTTAAAAAAAGAAGCGTTGGAGAGAAAAATATATAACAAAAAGCAAGTTTCTTAGAGTAGATGATGAAGAAATAAAAAAAGTATGCTAAGAAGAAGGAATCTTCTACTGTTAAGAACTTAATTTTGAATCTTATTTTTCTTTTAATTTGTTCACTACTCCTCTTGTAATTATTTTGAGGCAGGGCTTCCATGCAAGTTGGAGAATATATTCTCAATTGCCATTTTAAATTTAACCCAGGAGTTTGTAGACATTCAGTAAATATGTTGGCAAAATAACGACTCCTTAATTTTTATTATTTTATTTTATTTATTTATTTATTGATGATCACTCCTTTTACGTGTTTTTCATATTTGAATCTAAATAGGTATTTTATTGTTGATGAATGGTTAACAAAACTACCTTATATATAGTTTCAAAGGACAACCAAAAAAATGATCAAATAAATTGAGATCTCATGGATAGGGCGATGCCACTGAGATGTTAGAGACAAAAACAAGAAGACTTTTAAAAAAGAAATGCAGTGAAAGAGAGCATGCTAGTCTAAGACTTATAGTTGTTTTCGTTCTGTGAATTTTTACTTTGAGCAAGTTCTCCTTTTCGCTAATTTAATCATAGTAAAAATTTATGAATACTTATTCCACTGTAGTCTTTGGTTCAGCACACAATTAGCCTGGAGCTTTGATTTTATTCAAAATGGATACTTCAGATTATTTGAACAATGCAATGGAGTTATTCAGGCACATAATCAAAATTAAAATTCTCAACAGCAATTTCTGCTAATAATTACCTTTAATCATTATACGTAGTTAAAAACAAATTGCACTATCCACTCAAACCATGATAACATCTGAGGCTGTAAAATATTTTGTTGGTTTAAGGGGCTATTTCAAAATATCCTTTCTGAATGACAGGATTGGTTTGCAGCAAATTGCTGGTGATGCCCAAATGTAAAGTATTCCCATCCTTTTCAGACCAGTAGATTAGATGTTTCATGATATTAAATATGTTCTTGTTTTACCTGCTGACTTCATTGACTATGTTCAAATTTGAGTTTTTCTTTTGTGTTAGAAAGTTTATCTCCAAGTAATAACTTCGGTGGTTCGCATATAGTAGATGCTTGTTAAACTCAATTAACTATTGTTGATAGCTTTCCCAATGTAACAATAATGCAGTGAACCCTACAGGGAAATTTCAGTAAGAAAATGATATTGGTTTGACTTGAAAACCCACAACTGTTGTGTTCGATCATCGATGTATAACGGTCCAACCGGTTTTATGAGGTCAATTACGTAATGGATAGAATTTTAGTTTGAAGGCAACATTAATTAGCAAAAAGATACCTGTTTAGATCAGTCTCGCTTTTAAGTGAGTTGCTGAGTTATCATTTCTATTTAGCTTTGTTCTTGAAAGAGTTTGTTCTTCTTCTTTCCATTTTTTAATAGGAAATAACTGTTTAGATTATTTTATTTTTACTGCTCAACTAACTGAACAAGAGGAATTTGTGCCTGCTTGCGCCCAAATGCTTCTCTCGGTCTTCATGGTTCCTTGCACAATGTCCTTTTTATATAGAGCAATTGGTTATTATTATTATTTGAGTACAGAGGATGTTGTTGTGGCCTTTTTACTGTACAGCAAAATGATCTGGAAGGTGAGTAAATTTTTCTGCAAAGAATTCAAACTATAGTTAAAATAGTCAAAATTGTATGTAGCTTTAGAGACTTACGTATTTCCTGAACACAACTGTTGTCTAGACCTATGATTTTTATACTATCCACAATTTCATGTATAAAGATAAGTGACCTTTATTTCAATATCTAATCTATTGTTTAATAAGTTTGCTCCATGAAGAAACTGATTTATTTTAATTGTAAAACTTTACTTTAAAATAACTAATTTATCGTTTAAACTGTTTGCTCCATGAAGAAAGTAATTTATTGTATTTGTAAACTTACTTCTTTACCAATTAAGCTCACCAAACATTTTCTTGAGCTGGTGTTTGCGATTCTGTTATATGTATACCAATGGATGTTCATGTTGATTGATTAAATATTCCATTATGAAAAGTTTAATTTGTTAATCGTTTTGAAAAGTAGTAGTTTTTTATTTTTATTTATTTATTATCTTTTTTTTTTTTGTGGGAATCTTGTATAGTTATATGGACGATAGATTAAGAGGATGTTTGATTCTCTTTATAAATTTGACTTATAAAGAGAAATTATAAGTTGGTGAAATGAGTGGT
Organism: Nyctanthes arbor-tristis; assembly: GCA_963692815.1. Lineage (NCBI taxonomy): Eukaryota > Viridiplantae > Streptophyta > Magnoliopsida > Lamiales > Oleaceae > Nyctanthes > Nyctanthes arbor-tristis. The sequence goes on along the minus strand of CAVNYN010240507.1, from coordinate 5,058 downwards.
GGAGATTTAATTGAAATTTGAAATGTGTGGTGATTGTTGAGTAGTTGTCAAATCAATAGTCAAATCATGGTAGGTGAAATTATAAGTTGAAATTATAAAGAGGATCAAACAAGCACTAAATTTGATGGACGTTGTAGAATTCTTGTCAACTGTCAATGCTAAAGCAATCATTACCCCTAGAAAGTTGAGATTACGACACTAAACCTTGTCCAAAGTTCATAATGGGCGCATGGTAGGTCCCCTCCTTTTTTTGGGGGAGGGGGTAGGGGTTAGGGGTCTGTTATATGTATACCAATGGATTTTCATGTTGATTGATTAAATATTCCATTATGAAAAGTTTAATTTGTTAATGGTTTTGAAAAGTAGTAGTTTTTTATTTTTATTTATTTATTATCTTATTTTTTGTGGGAATCTTGTATAGTTATAATATGAGCAAGTGAAGTTTGGTTGTTCTAGGAAAAGGAAAATAAAGAAAATTTCAAGATTAGACATTCGAAGATAGATGACTTGCTTTGTGAAATTTTGTTATGAAGAGAACTATTGGATCATTTTGGAATTTTCTCCCACCAATTAGTATTGCTTTAATCACTTGATGACTTTTATTGGAAAAGAGAAATCCGCTTAAGAGAAATTGCTGGCTGTGCTCCTATTGCTCCTACTAATATTTGGTCAGTTTTGGAATTGTAAGAGTTTTAGCATATTTGGTTTCTTTACTCTTTAGTCCTTGTTCAATATGTCGACCTTGTTATTTGTCTTTACTTATATGTTATTTTGAAAGTATATATGACTCTCTAATTGCAGCGGGAATGAAATAAGAGTATTACTCGATTATTTGATTGGCTTGTTCACGTAGACAAAGAAAGAGGTATTATCTTGACTACAAAATGGTCAACTTATGTGGGCTTCATCTTCTTTTGTTTAAAGTAGTTCTTAGAGGTGGTATTTAATTAGTATTTTAAAAAGACCCTTATATGTTGCCGCTAGTTGGAGAAAAATTAAATTTCCAAGGGATTGAAAGGCGCTTATGAAGATGTGATGGGGTGCCTACAAAATCAATATCGTACATGTCTTGCAAGGCTCACTACTTCAGATAACAATGCCCACGATGGATTTTTGATCCTTGTGGGGCTGCTGAAGATTGTTTATCTTGTGGTGCGGATGACATTATTTTGGCTTTATGCATATAAATAAATTTCATGGGAAACTTTTGTATGTCTATGTGAAGCTTTGCTTGCCTTTATTAGGATTATACAAAGAGCAAAGGCCTTTCCAAGAACTTGTAGTCAAAGACCATCTACTTTTAGCATATTATTATAAAAATTACATATCATTGGTGTTATCTTAAGAAAACATTAAATATTTTATTTCTTATTATAAATAAATCTATGCTAACGTAAAATAAAATTAACACGGGTTTCGCGCATTTCACTAGTAATAAAAAAAGGGGTGGGAGATAATAAAATTACTTGGTAGTTATATAGTATGAAAAAAGAGAAAAAATGAATAATAATAAAATTAGTAGATGGTTATATTTGAAAAAATAATTAAAATGGGATTCCAAATTCTTGTTTAGGCGGAAAAAAGAATTTGAAATAACAGTCCTTTTTCTATATATATATATATAGATATAAATGAAGTTTACAAATTCTATTTAACTAAAAATAAAACCATCTAAAAGTACATCCATTTAAATTTAATAGAAGCATTAAAGCAATGATAAATTATTAAGCTGAAATTATGAACATCTATTAATTCAACTCGTCTCAATGGGCTAACCTAAATGCTAGATAGAGCACAATTAATTATAACCAACGTAATATTATATGAATTAAAACAATAAACACACCTACTCTAATAGGGAAAAAAGGGCTTGGATTCGTGCCACTAAAAAATTACTAAAAGATAATTCGATAAAAATGGCCAAAAAATGGTGTGAACTAATGTAGCTGACTTCCACAAAAAGTGGGTAGTTATTATGCAATAATAGTGTGAACACAGTAAGAAGGTGGGTAGTTTTTCAAGATGATGGATGATTTTTATCATACGCAAACCTTCCGTTTTCATTTTGTTCAGTGAAAAAGAAAAATAAAAAAAATATTTAAATTTCAGAATCACGCATTAGCGTTAAACGAAACCATTTACTCCTCCTTTTAGTTAGAGCACGATTAATGCCTTTTAGTTAGAGCAAGATTAATGTGAGGGTAAAAACATCCAAGTGAAAAAATCCAAAATAAAAAATTTGAAGGGGAAAAAAACTTATTTAGAAAAGAGAAAAAAATCAAAGGGGTAAGACCAATTGTAAGGGTGAAAAACCCAAAATGGGGGTTAAATTTGGCCCTTTCTTTACCTTTTTCTCCCTCAAAAGCCCCAAAACTCACCTTCTTCAACATATATATTATTTGGCTCATGGGGAAAAACTTAAAAATAGAGTTATTCCCCTTTACATTATTTGTATACTTGTAAATAAATGGGTTGGGTTTTTTCCCCTACAGGCTCTTAAAGCGTGATTAATGTGGGGATTGTTTATTGCATGTAAATAATGTACATGTGTAAATGCCATTTTGGGGGAAACAAATGGCCCCTCATTGAGTTTGTCTTGATTTTTCCCTTCACATTATTTGAAAATATGTTCTTTCCCTTTAATTTTTCCGCTTAACTTTTAACCCTTTGACTTTTTCCTCTACTCTTTCCGCTTAACTTTTCACCACCCCCACCCCCAACATTAGAACATGGGTAGTGTTGGGGAAAAAACTCGAATTTGAGTTTTTTTCTCCAATAAAATCAAATTATGTATGAAATTAGAGGGGAAAAAAACTTAAATGAGGAGCCTCATTTGAGATGGTTTTTTCCCCTCTCCCTCAATTTAATAAAATACTCTTTTTCACCCACTTTCATTCCTCTTCTAATCTAATAAAATACCACTACGTGTCTAATTTATATTTCTCCCTCACTTTTTCCCTACACATTATTTGAAAATAAGTTTTTTTCCCCAAATTTTTGCCCTTTAACTTTTTTCCCTTTTGACTTTTTTCCTACAACATAAATCTTGCTCTTGACTTGCTCTTATAGCATAGATATTTTACCCCATTGACTCTTCTCTCTCACATGCACGCAATTTCCCGAAAACCCTAAATCCCTATTCTATCTGTTTCACTTTCGAATTTGGAACTGCAATAATCACTTTATCTCAGATCGCAGTATATCTAACTGTAGCTTTCAATTATCAACTTAGCTTTCAATTATCAAAGTTGTTATTTGTAGCTCTTTCATTCTTGAAGATGAGTAGCGGTCGTCGTATTACGCGGTCGGTGTCTCGAGGGACGCAATCGCCGGGGGAATCGGAGAAGGCTGCTGGTGAGAGGAAAGAACATTCACAATCTGAAGCACCGAAGAAAAAACGAAAAAATCAGACTACTATTCCGATGGAGAAACATACACCAGAGAAACGCGTACTAAAGGTTTGTTTATATTTTCAATTGAAATTTGAAATAGAAATTCTATTGACTGGTTAGCATTAACTTCAAGGTTTGTTTCATTCTAATTGTCTTTCATAATAGTACGTTGAAAAATATAAGAAAGAAGGTTTGCTATTTTGCTGATTCTTGGAAATTGTTATTATAGAGATATGATGAAATGTTCACATTCTGCATCTATTAGTTTGGGGAAATTCAGAGTGATATTTAACTCCGTTGCCAGCCAAAAAAAATAAAAAAGAGCAAAATTGGATCCTTTCTCTTTTTTGTAATGGAATGTTCTCTGTCACTTGATGAACTATTAAGAGTTCATATTAATCAAATTGCATATCATTCATGTTTGACAAATACAACTTCTACAAATTCTTTCATAGGCACTTTAGTAAATGAACCAAACTTCAGTCTCATTTTAAAGCTCACATAAGAAATGAGCTAAACATAATTAGTAGTTTATTCACTGGTTCATATTTTTAAGCATCCATGAATAAAGAATTAATTCATTGATGAACCTATATTAGAAACGACTTTGAACTGTTAAACATGTGAATTCAGGTTTGCATCTTCTTTCCTCCCTTTTGATTATTCAAATGCTCTTTTCATGATCTGATTTTCTCTAATACTTACAGGGAATAGGAATGCACTATCAAGCATTGCAATAGCGATTTTGCTTAAATTCAAATTTTATTACAGCCAACTCAATAGTTTGCAATCATAAAACACAAAGATAGATAAATGCTATTTAGATTAAAGAACAAACATGAACATAAGAAATTCATTCACTAGCTATTTCAAGGGTAACTGTATAGCTTCTAAATTTTAAAGGCCACCTTCTAGAGAACCAAAGTCTTTTATTTCTGTAGGGTTTCGCGTCCTACTTTTTGAGAATGTGAGTCCTGTATATGCAGTGACATCATCTCATTTTCATTTGAACTGTCACCTTTTTTAGCTTTGCTATTTCAGATGTTTTTACTTTGTTTTTTATTTTTGCTTCTTGTTTTGTTTTTGTTTCTGCTCTTTTTGTTGGGATGATGCTTTCCCATCATATTTTCTTGTAAAAATACGCACTATGAAATAAAAATTTCTATTAAAATAGAAGCAGGATATAAGCTAATAAAGCCAGTCAATTGAACTTGTATGCTGAAGTTGTGTGATTGATAGTCTCCACTTAGAACCTGTCCCTAATGCCTGCATAGTCCTGTTTTCTCATAGAATCTTATCAAACTTGGCTGGTTTGGAATGCACCTGAAGATATAATAAACTTCTTGCAAATTATCTTGTTTGAAGTTGTAATATTCTGAATATGATAAGATGATTGTGATCATTGGGGATTTTCCACAAGCTTTAGAGCATTGTAGATTTAGAAATTGTATGCTGTTTTTACTCATCAAGAACATGTGAAGTTAGTGGTCGGTCTTAGTTTTATGCGTCAGTGTTGATTCTTTTTACTACTTCAGTAGTGCTAGGTTGTCCACTGTTTGAGGAAATATCTCCTGCTGTATTTATGCAAAATAACTACATGCAGGCTTGTTTGACCAGCAAAGAAGGGGAATGAGCTGTTGTGATACTATTTTTGCTTAACTGTTTA
>CAVNYN010240502.1:0-29102 GCA_963692815.1 Nyctanthes arbor-tristis | reverse complement strand
TTGTACAAGATGCAAGGACAATTTCTGCAGCCCCTTTCCAGTGAACATGAACTTCAGAATCCGACTGCAAAAGATCATGATATAGAAAATATGATGAATGAATACAATCACGAAAAGAATAAGAAAGCAACTCTCTCTCTCTCTCTCTCTCTCACACACACACACAAACACACAAAAAACTAGAGTACTGTAGAACCTAAAACACTAGAACCCTTAACAAAAGGAATACCATGGTACATGGTAATACACATGAGAAAAGCTGCAAAAGCTAAAAACCTCGTCATTCGTTAAAAAGAAGATAAAATAAAGATAATTGTTGTTGATAGTCTACGGCAGCTTCTAGAGCTGTAATGGTAGGAGTTTAACCTTGTTTATCATCCAAACACTTAATGTGATAAGTTCAGCCAAAAAATTAAAAGTAAAAGGTAAATAAATGAATAAAAACTCCTTCGTGTCTTGGCATTTGTCCCAGTGTCAACCAATTTCTCAGATATATATGGGGATCATTTCAGAAGAGAAAAATGGAAAATGATATAGCATCTGAATTTAATTCTCCAATTACCAGTTTCACAGCAACACCACCTCGCTTCTTCTCTGAGTTGAATGGGAAAGCATGAATTATTTCTGAATTTGATCTTGCAGCTTCAAAATCCATTCCAATCTACAGGAGACGAGAAGTAAGAAAAGCATTACCATGAAGGACAAAGCATGTACAAACAAGCAAAAATGAAATAACTGAATTACATTAATTCCCCACTGAAGAATTGCCTTTTCTGTTGGTGATCCAGATACCTCTAGAGCTCCACCACCCTGTAAACAACCAGCCACAATGAGAGTTCATGCATGTTTATTACCGTTAAATCATGCAGTTTCCGGCGCAGGATGTTTCTCAGATGCCTAGTTATTCACCTTTCAAGTATTACTTTGAACAAACATCAGAATTTCAAAAAGGCAATGGATGAAAATTTATAAACCTGGAGATGCTCTTTGAGTTATTAGATTGAATTCTTACTCAAATAACACAATAAATTCCTTATGTAAAACTTTTATGCAGCGAAAGTCCTGCTGGAAAAAGTTATGAACAAATATGATATGTCCAACCGCCTGATGCTGTAGTTTTCAAGCAAACCCCACACCCAGGAATGGGGAAAAAGAAAAAGAAAAAGAAAGAAAATGCTTTCCGGCCTTATAAAATCAGACCCACCTCACGATAAGGTAACAACTTATTGTCCCTTTTGAATTTGTAAGCATGCCACTGCTCATGCTCAAGCAGTAGAACAAGAATAAGCAACCACTGAAATATACTATGACTAACTTACCTCAGGCACAAATACACTGCCAGTAGTGTTCTGTGCAATGCCTTCAATAAGCAGAGATATGACATTAGGTGGAAGCATGGACTTATTGTCTGGGGGATCAATTTTGCTACCACAAGAATGGGCCTCAACCACAGTCATCTGCAGAAAAATTATTACCAAAAAAATCATCAGAACTAGGTATAAAAATGTCATATATCACGCCCAATCTTGCAATTAATACAGCTGAGTAAAGAAGCCCCCAGGTTAGGCCTCTCTTAAAAGGTAAGTGGATAAAGACGAAAACTAATAACACCCACCTGATTCAAAGTTAGAGTCCCGGTCTTATCACTGCAAATGGTAGTAGCAGAACCCATGGTTTCACAGGCCGATAGCCTTCTTACCTGCATATCAAATTGGTTAATGACTTACTATCAACGATAGACATTCTCATAAACAAGCAAAATGAATAAATATACCTTTATGATATTTAAACATACCAAGGCCTTGTCTACCATCATTTTCCTCATGGAGTATGCAAGTCTGGAGGGTAAAAATAGAATGCAGTAAATTAAAGAAATGGAGAATGCCCCAAAAAAGGGGAGGGAAGAAAGAAAGAAACATATATTCACTTGGTGATGGAAGGAAAACCCAAATTGCTTCAAGCACCAAAAGGTAACTAGAAAATGATAAAATCTAATACTGAAAATGAAGAAAGTAGTATAAACAAAGAAAGCTTGGAGCAATAACAACACACACAATATAAAGATGCCCCGTGAGTCAGTGACACAAGTCATGAGAGAACTATTGGACTTCTCAGAAATATATACTAATCTGAGCTAAAAAACAAAACAAGCAGCACGTATTCTGGAAGGGTATCCACATATGGACCTCAACAACTTACGTCAGAGTAACTGCCAATGGAAGCCCTTCCGGTACTGCAACAACTACAATGGTTACCTAGAATTTTTTTCCCAGTCAGTCAACAGCTCAAAGATAAAGTAAGACATAACAAATAGATATTAGAATAGAGACATACTGCAACAGTGAATATTTTTATGAACCCGTCTATCGCCTCACCAACTTTAGTCTTTCCTGCTTTAAATTGGACTGTACCATCTGGATTTTTGGTATGCCCAGAGAAAAATCTACAGAAGCACCAAGTTGATTTGTAATCAATGCTACTCTTACATTATTATGTTTGAAACAGTGAAAAAACTAAATCCAAGAGTACCTCGCTACAAGAACAATCAGAACTATCACAGCTACTAGTAGCCCAGCCATCCCAATAAAGGTCGCAACACCATTTAATCGTACCTAGACATAGTTTAACATAAAAATTTGAACATTATGAGACAACCAATCCGAAATCCAAAATCCATATCCACGTTCAGGAATTTTAACAAATTTAACCTGTAATGGCGTTTCTTCACCATTATCCTCAGATATGCTTGACATAAGCAATCCCCATTCAGTATTTATTCCCACACTTGTCACCTGTGGAAATTTAAATTTTAAGATGCCATCTGGTACCACAAAAACGTGTAGAGAAATTTACATCGGTCACTTTAGGTTACAATCAATTTGAAGGTGTATTGTCCGTGATACTTGCAAATTCATTTCATGAAAACAATAAGCGTGTCTAGAGGGTAGACTCCCGAAAGGACAGGCGACTATGCTGAACAATACAAGTTCATAATAATAATACTACAGAAACACGGGACCTAGAACAAAGTTGAATTTGCAAACTTGACATGAAGAATGCGTCAAATATGTAAAATTTCATCGAAAGAACCGACAGTATATAAATTATGTAAGAAATGCTGACTCCCAAAAAGTACGAAATCAGAGGCTTGCAGCTTGAATTTTTCTTTCTTTCTTTTTTTTTTTTTTCTTCAAGAGCTTGACTAACAAGGATTGAATTATATTGCTCGTAGAAAATATTAACAACTTGGACAAAATCAGATGACAGCTCCATCGATATAAATGGAATAAGAATCATAGATCTTTTGTGTCTTCCAAAAATTAAAAAAGAACAAAAGGACAAGAGAGAAAAAAGACTAAGCCATCTTCAAAAGTTCACGTCTGTGTGTCACATTGCCTACCAAGCTTTTCTGAAATCTCCAGATGAGAACAAAAACAGCATTAAAAGAATATACACATTAACTAGGTCCATTTAATGGTTTTTCTGCACTTTTGCAGTGATAATAATAAGCCATGGAAACTTATCAAAAATTGTTCCTTCAGATATTGAAAACTAAAGTTAAGTAGGTTTAAGAAACCAATACGACCAACTCATAAACGATAGCGTAGACCAACTTTAGGAACAAATTTGCATTACTGAGTCTACTGGAAGAACTGACACTACCAATACATCTCCATATGCAATATGCCTACAAGTATGGGCATCAGAGAAAACCAAAGCTGCATCAGATGTTTCTACAGAAGAGCTGGCAGAATACAGTGTAATGATATAACTGAAACGACCTCAGATGGAGGTAAGCAATTAGCAAATCGGTGTCCCTACATTTGAGGGACCCACAGTTTTTATATTTCATTTAATTCATCATATGCATGATCACTGTCAGGCTTTGATTTCTAAGGATATCCTATATATCTTACACTCGTACATCCAAATGTATCAGCTATTTGTCAGATGAATATCCAATAAAAATCAAGCAAAAAAATGATGAAGGATCCCTAAGAATTTTACCAGCATGGTGCCATAACCATCTGCAACTTTGCATCCAGACATCAGGAACGGTGCCTTTTGATCCTTGCGAACCTGGCCCCAAAAAAAAAAAAAAAAGTGAAAAAGAATATGCCTGTAACATATAATACAACATACGATCTTCAGAATCTTACAATTTTGCTCTCCCCAGTCATACTTGATTCATCAATTGCAAGAGAATGACCAGATATTAAAATTCCATCTGCAGGTACCTATTGAAAATGTAAAATCAAGGAAAATTGTAAGTGGTTAAGTAAGGCAAGACTGAAAAGATATCACTGATTTCTTTGGAGAGCAAGAGTGATCTGGCCATGCACCTGATCACCAATTTTGAGAGGCACAACATCACCAACAACTATGTCAAATATTGAAACTTTAAATCTCCTCCCACTTCTGTTGACCTGTAAAGGTTTATCATGGAATGTAACAAGAAAAGCAAAGATGAAGCAAAGGTAAATCCAAAGCTTAATCATTGAAATTAATAATATCTACCTCCATATGTATATTTTGCTTTTCTTCATTTAAATTTTGGAACTGAAGGGACTGTCTGTAATCGCTGATAGCTGCAAAATGAATAAAATAGAACATATGTTTTCCGCCATAAATAAATCAAATTAATGTAACCAAGATAAATGTCTATCTTAAGCATGCAAGCATGAAAAAAGCATTCAGATGCACCCACAAGCAATAAGTACAGAATGTACAAATATATTTATCAAAGAGCTTCAGATATACGATATCATATTTCAATCACGCTTGCTAAACTCACATGACAGTTGACCAGGATTCCTATTGTAATAAAATGCTACGGGGAATAAGCCAAGAATGGATATGTTAATGGAGAATGACAACAAGATCGTCAATGGAATAAGCTGAGAAATTAACGCGAACTCCCACTTAGAATTATTGTCACAACAAAATAACGTTGGCAAAGAAGACAAGGACATCAATGAGTTCACGAGTAGAATAGTAAGACATCCTACAAACAAAGCATGAGGCACTATTTTTCCAATAAAAACAGATGTAACAGGCTAAGGTTTCCTGAGTTTAAGGGCTTGTTCTTTGTAGTTTGTAGCTTCTCTCTTAAAAAAGGAAGGGGGCGGGAAGCCTGCCAACAGCCACACATTTCCACCACACATTGCAAATTTAAAAATAAAAGAAAAAATGACTTCTGTTTGTCGCAAAAGCTACAAAGAACAAGCCCTAAATATACCTGTAAATATGATGACAATAAGGACTGCCAAGGCAATGCTGCCTCCATCGTACCATCCTTCCTTAATACCCTAAAAGAGAAATGAAACATGAGTTGGGGCAAAAAGAAAACAAATAAATAATAATCTTAGTAATGCCAGTATATAAAAATAATCAAATCCAAATGCATGTATATTCACCATTTTCTATATGAATATAAGTAAGTCCTCAATAGTTACAGAAAAGGTGGGCCTGCGGGCCACGTTATTAATATTTTCACTGTCTTAGCGGTCAGTTATTTATGTTTGGCAGTCACATAGAAATTTTTTATAGAACTCAGAGAAAATCAAATGTGTCCTCAATAACTTTCAAGTTCATCTTATTCAATTATGGGAAAGAAATTCAAGCTCTATGAAACAAGAGATTGATTACGTGAAAAAAAAAATACATGGATCAAACTTGGCAAGGCATAAGATCCAAAAAAAAAGACCTGATGCATGCACCAAAATTGCATGTAAGCATCACACCATTAATCAAGTGTCTCTTTCAAAAAATTCACAAAATGACGATTGGATGCTCCTCAAGACGCACAGAAGATCCATGAAACAGAATAAGAAACAAGTATAGAGCTCTACCAACAATAACAAGAAAAAATCAACTAGATTGCTGAATGACTTCTTAACCTTACCTCAGTCTTTATGCCCAATGCTAAAGAAGCAGCTGCAGCAACCATCAATATAATGAGAGTTGTGTCTTGACAGGCCTCCCATAAGAACCTCTATGAGATAAGAAAAGAAATGATACACAAAACGATACAATACAATACACTATTCTAACTCCAAGGACAGTAAAAACGCTTCAGAGATACTGTTCAACGCTTACCCAGAAACTTCTTCCTTTCTTCCGAGGATATGTGTTCGATCCAAAAGCATTCTTTCTGTTTATGAGGTCTTTCTCATCGCCAAGTATACCTTTGTCCACATTCGATTTTAGTTTATCAGAAACGCCTTTAACCTGATGACCAAAAAATAAAGAAGGGAAAAAGAAGAAAAAAAACATATAGAACCTATGTAAAAATTACGTAGTTCGGCAAAAACAAAAACGTACAAATGACAAAGTGAATATAGAGGACTTGCCCCTCCACAATGCTCCAGGAAAGAAAGATCATTTTCCCTAGTCATTGAAACCAGCTCCTCCGAGTTGATATCAAAATCGCCAACATGGGTGGTTGACGGAGGTAAACGCTCTGGTGTGTCTGGCACTAAAAGCACATAGGTAGCAGCACTATTACTAAATATACAGAAAACCATAATGATAGTAAAATAAGCAAGGAAGAGAATTACCATTTTGCCCATGTATTTGGAAACGAAGAGCAGCCTGGGAGGGAAAAATTATTACTAAACTGTTTTGATAATATTCCGATGAGTACATCACCCGGAAAAGAGTAAGAGATGTATGTTACCCTAACAACTTGAGCATGCGCTCGAATCTTTGCAATCAATTCCTTCCGTTCTTCTTCCTTTTTCAAGTCCAATGTATACCGAAATCGACGAGAAGCATTCAACACAAGTGCAGCTTGCTGAAATGGACAATATCTATTTGCATTAAAAGATACCTTAAATAGACAATATTATGTACATGATAAATAGCCCATCGCCACCATGCCCAAACAATTGTCCCATTAATGCAACTTTATATAGTCCTTAAGCAGGATACAACTTGTAACAGCAAGTTGCATGCATAGAACCGGGAGTTCGAGTAGTCAGACAAAATACAATTCGGTAAGTGTCAATGTTAAAGCAGGTAAAAAAACAACTGAAGCCCAATACGGACCACTGTACAAGCATGCTTCAAGCCTTCAACAGCAATAGGATATTTCTATGCACAAATTATATCTGGATTTAATTATAATCCATGTTATGTTTCAAATTCTTGTCATAAGCCACAAAACATTGACACGTGTAATTGATGATAAAAGTCGTGTAAATTTCTAGTCATCAATTAGATGTGTTAATGTTTGTGGTCCCACGTGACCAAAAGAATTTAAAGTATAACACAGCTTATAATCAAATTCAATTATAAGTAATTGCCTATTTGATGCTTAAATAATCAAAAATAATCAACCAACAAAAAAAAGAAAAAGAAAAAGAAAAAAAGAAAAGAAAAGAAAAGAAAAGAAACTGGGCAAACGTGAGTTAAAAGCAGAACCACACAAGAAGCTTTTGACGATACAATGCTCATTTGACACAGTTACAGTAGCAGGTATTACAATGAAAATTATTTATTCACTCTGGAAGATAACTACAATTTGCGCATTCTTCCCCTTTTCTTGTACGTGGTCCCCCCAACCCATATTCACTTCACATATACATGAGTACATGACCTTCCATTAATTGATTTGAAATGACAATACAAGACCCCTGACCAATGTTGCGGCGTAAGGTAGAAGTATATATATCATTTCAAAACTAGACTTTTCATAATCATAGAAACCTGACTTATTTATCGCCTCAGATTTACATATATCCCGAAAGGCAATTTTATGGTCTCGACATGATAATTTTTTCACGGTGAAATAAACAGAAGAAAGAGTCATATGTTGGAAATTATTCTTCGAAAAGATATCCTATGCAAAACGGAAAACAAATGTCCCCTCAAATAAACTGCAACTTCAGACACGGCCCCGAAAAAGTAGAGAAAACTACTCGACTTAAACTTCCGATAAATCACCGAAAATAAACAAAATAATATATGGGAAAAAAAAAACAGGTAAAAAAGAAAAGTAGGGCGGTTAACTTACCCTCCACCTACGCAAGCGGTCGAGTGGGGCACTTTTCGTGCGAGGAATATCAAAGGGTCCGGAACCTCCACCCTCGTCGTCGGTATGGCTGCTGGTAGCGGCTTCAAGATCATTCCGGTGACGACTGTACGGCGACGTTTTGTAATCCTCGTTCCTCATTCTGGTTTCTCTGTGAATAGTACTACGGTATCAGAAATCAAAACCACACACAAAAACACATGCACATTGCTTCAAAAAATTGATTCCCAGCCCCAAACTCGAACTACAAGAAGGTTTTCTGCGCTTTGAAAGAAAACAAAAGTAACCGACCAAGGATTTAACAACATTTAATGCACAAATATAAATGTTTCATCAGAGTATATTAATAATAATATTATCGTAATCTAGTCCTATAGAACAGAGAAAACCAGAGAGAGGGTTGATGCAAAGACTCGGAGAAGACTGTAGGAAACTGGAAGAGGGACTTCTATTGAAACCGTTTTTACTCTGTAAGTTTCCTCCGTCCCGAAAACACCTTCCCCTTTTAATCGGATCCAGACCTGCTGTCCCCAAATCCCGTCTCGCTCGCTGTCCCCCTAATTAAATCCTTACATGTGTTTAATTAATTAATTAATTAATATTTGATTAACTAAGAAAATGCTGACTTGTAAATTAAATAAACACGTGTAAGGATTTTATTGGACGGACAGCAAGCGAGACATGGTTTAGGGACAGCAGATCCGGACTCCTTTTAATCTGTCCAAAATTATATTCTTTTTTCTTAAATTAATTTTTTAACTTTCTAAATTCTAATATAACCTTATTTATATTGTGTATAATAATTAATAAAAAAATTAAAATGAAATTAAATAAATCAAAAGATATATTAAAAAATATATTATTAGATTATATATTTTTAATAATATTAAATAATATTTTCTTAATATTGTTAAAAATAAAATGAGAATATTTATGTGGGACTGACGGGGTAAAATTTGTGACAAAAAGGGCATAAATTGGCTTGGGGGATAAGAATTTGCTCCTATTTTCGGGAATATTGCTTTTGCAAAGGAAAAGCATTGAGAATATATCACGATATTGTTGGAACTTTCGTGGAAGATAAAACAAGATGGAAAATTGAAAGAAAAGCTTTATGTTTCAATTAATTTTTTTCTATAAAAACAACGCGCTGTTAATAATATATATAGAGACTACATATAGTGGTAAAAAACAAGAAATCTCTTCTCGCCGCCTTGAAGTAACATGTTTTGATGGATAAATTAGGTAACCTTTATGTTGTAATAGTTTAGTCATTTGCTAACGAGAAAAGCCTATGGACCCTTCTTGAAAACTGAGAATGTATATTTGGATGAATAAAATAAAGGACGAGTCTTATGCTTTGATAGTTTATTTATTCATTACCAAGACCAAATAAATAAATAAATAATCACTAAGGCTATCTCCACCATGTTTAGAAATTAAAGGAAGTTTCTTTAAATCTTAGGAGTGATTATTTTTTTATACATTATACATTCATGGAAGAGAAAAGAGGATTTTAATTGTGCAAATGCTATTTGTAAGGAAATACTTACAAAATAGAGTAATTTTACTGTTGTACCCATAGTGTATTGTATAATTAGAAAAAAATAATTTTTTCTAATTAATTTTTGCTTGGTACGACATTATAGAGTACGTGGGGTCCGGTTATTCATGCTGTTGCTCCTCGTAACTCTATAGGTGTTTGAAATTGGAGCTGCCACGTACTACTCGTGGATTTTCTAGGTAACAATAAATAATAGAATAATATGTAATTTTGCAGTGTCTTTTTTATATAGGAAACTAATTTTTTAATGGAAAAATAGGAAAAAGTTGTTCGATGTACCCGGTATGTGACGGTACTTGTATATATCAAAATAAAAAATTGGCTTTTTCGTTCCCTCTTTTATTCTTTATTATTTTTCTTTCTTTTTTTAAAAATAATTATAAACAACAGATGACATAGTGTATACGTAAATTAAATATACATGAAGAAAGTCAAAAAAAAAATTATAAAATATCACCTACTATTTTACTTCTTTTTTTCCCCCTTCAAAATGCCTACTATTTTACTTGATCTTTTTCATTCTTCAGATAAAATTGTGCCCATCAAATAGTGAAAATGAATTTGTACCTGCCCTTTTTCAGAGATTTTATTTCATAAATATCTCTTATAATAGAAAACAAAAGGTAGAGTACAAAATTATTTACCCTACAGAAAACCAACAAAGAACCCACTTAATAACTACCGTTTATTTATTTGTCAAGACCTTTGTAGTTTAGTGGCATCCTCGTTGATTATTTATACCCTTAGTCAAGGGTTCGATTCGCCTCCCCTACAATCCCCTTGTAATGTCTAAAAAAAAAATACCGTTTATTTATTTATATAATATTAAAAGTAATAAGAGTGTTCTTTAAAAAAGTAATAAAAAAGTAAAATATAAATATTTTAGGTACTTTACCAATAAAAACAAATACCTATTCAAGGAAATGTGATAAAATAACACGGTAGAGTTTAAAACATCCCTAGATGCAACAATGCAGGGTAACATGTGATTAATACGTCAAAAGATGCAAGAAGTAAAATATATATTTCAAGTACATCTAAACATGCACTAAAACACGCCTTTAAAAACACGAAGGCCTAAATTAAACCATAAAACAAGGACAAGCTTTAAAGTTAAGTATTACTTCTAAAAGCTCACATGTAAAACAATGAAAATAAATAAGCAACGACTTATACAACATTCTGTTTCAAATATTTTTGCCCCAGTCTTGAGAGAGTAATTGACCCTAACAAGTTATTGAACATCATTAGCATTACGGTTTCTATTACGAAATAGAAATAGAAAGCTAATGAGGAGTCTCAGTCAGGTTTCTTAGAAACTGCTATTGGCTTCTTTTACGGAACACGTGTGAATGCACAACATGTCAATGCTTGGAATCGTAATGGCACTAGATGTCTAACGCTTGATCAAATTCAAGCCAATGAGGACTAATAAAGTCTTAGCCACTAATTATTTACCCTAAGAAAACATCATTAGCAACATACTTTCATATGTTTTGAGAAGTATGATCTTTACTAGCTAATAAGGTTTTCTCTGACATTTTATATAATGATGAGTCATGAGATTCATTTTGTAATCTTCTTTTACTTAATAAAGAAATTTCTCGAGATATCAAGTAAATGTCTATATGTCATGGATTATGTAAACAACATATGATAATACTAGGGAGTTGGTAATGCACTAAAATGTGTCGGTTCCAAGTAGCTATTTTAGCACTGTAGAATGTGATGGCACAACTAAAAATTGGGTATCTGTCCCGGTGAAGTGTGGACATATTTTTATCTTCTAGGGAGAGGAAGAATTTTGATCCAATGACAAGAAAAAAAAACCGTGTAATGTAATTTTCACGGCAACAAGAAAAAGTGTAACGCAATTCTGATTGTAGTTTGGTCAGAATTGACCGCAATGTAATGTAATTCAATTAATTATGCAAGGAATATTGGAGAGTAATGTAACTTGAGGGTCGACCATTCATATTATTCGCGTTCAATTCAATGACCCAAATATGTCGTGTACACAACGTGAGAAAGAAAATGTGAGTGAGAGAAACATACCGGGAAAAGTAAATCTTCCTATGTTCTTGAAAAAGCTTTAGGGAATGCTACGAAATCAAACCTGCAGAAACTAAACATCTTATGCTTATATATACAGCTTGATTTCAAAAGGTAACAATTAAATAATTCTGCAATATTATTATTACAAAAAGATATGAAAATCCCAGTTGTTTTTAGACATAATTATGAGGTCCATTAATTATGAAAAATATTAGTAATTATTTACTTATACATGCGAATATTAAAAGAAAAATCCAACAAAATAAATGCATAGATAAAAAAATTATGTAAATGAGCCCAGAGAGAGAGAGAGAGAGAGAGATGATATGGGCTCGAAAGTTACCCGGTCACATTTTTACTACAAAATTTCGTTGTTAACTAGGCAAAAAATGTACCTTTTAATATATTTCTTCGTGTTTGAACCGGGATTAATAGGAGAGTCTTCTTCTGAGCAGGAAAACCTGAAACAGCAACTGCTTAGTGTATACTCTGAGTCCGGCTTTTAGAAGAATTCAATCACACGTAAAGAATAACATTTTTGATAGATTATTCATAAAGGGCAGGCTCATCTTTTTCAAAGACCTGTGGTCCCTTTTTTTCTAATTTTGGTAAGTAAGGTGGAATTTATTTATAACAAAGAAACTTATTTGGAATTGGTATCAAATCTTTATCTATTTAATTTTTTTTTATTTCAATCTTTATCAAGTTCGAATATGGTTACGAATTCGATCAAAAACTAAGAAATCGTTTGTTATTTGCATGTAGCTTTTGAAAAGTCAACACTGGGGATAGTTGCCATTGTCTGTTGGAATTATTTTCTAGTAATACTTTCATTGGTTACAATATCTACATGCACGCCTTTGTCATGTAAAAAAATTAAGATGGGGCGAAAGCAGAGGGCGTACGCTTATTTTTTATTTGTCAACGTATAAGATTTTTCCATAAATTATATATTATTATATATAGGTAATTTCTTGCGCCATCATGCATGCAATTAGACACGGTTTGAAATAAAGTTTAATTAGTACATGAAACCATGCATGACAGGCTGACTTTTGTTTTTCCTTTTTTTCTTTGTTAAAGATAATACTATACAAAAAAGGTCTCGACATTAAAGATGAATTGGATGTCGATATAATATTGGTAGCTCGAAGAAACTCAGTCCGGCTATAGAAACAGATTGAGCTCTGAGTTTGGAGCCCGACCACCAATTATAAGGGGCCACGTGATCTTTTTCTATAGCCGGACTGAGAAAAATATTGGCAACATATTTCGTGCAGAATCTTTGGTAAACCAAGATCAGAGGCATAATGGACTTCACGGGAAGAATAAAGGAAGAAGTGATCTCAGATATTTTAATTCTGAATCTTTTTTGCCGTTGGCGCTCTTGTGACAACGAAAATGAGCTATAAAGTGCTTGATTGAACACATGAATTCTGAAATATACAAAATAATATTTATGGGATTTGAGAAACTTTATATTGTTGTGCGCGACTTAAAGTGGGCTCACATGTCAAGTGGTGGTCATCACAATAGCAACCGGGGGGGAGGGGGATTGGGGGCCGGCCTTTCCCACATCTCACTTGAAGTCGGACATGGGGATGAAAATTCCCTCAACACTCCGTCCCCGTTTTGAGTTTTTTATAATAAAAAAAAAATATCTAATAAAATTTAAAATTAAAAAAACATAACTTAAAATATATATTTCAGAACATGATTCATAAACTATAAAACTAAACATTCAAGATACTTAAAAAAGATAAACGAGTGAAAAGTGATTTTTTGAAGAATATGTAGTGTGAAAAAAAATTAGAAATCTAGATATAAGATGATTTTAATAGGTAAATATATGGATGTAAATGAGTTTAAGTAAAAACTAATTTTGAGAAAATCAATACCATACAAGCCAAACTATTTGGAGTTAATTAATGAACCTAACGAGCATAACCCAGCAAAATATGATTTCTTTTCTTCGTGTGCTAGATATGGCATGAAGAACTAATATAGAGAGAGACTTGAAATTTGACCACGAGTAGAAAAATATCAAAATATATCTAAATAAGTAGTCACAGTAGTTTTTTCACACAACCTATATTTGGCACAAGCATGCAATGCCAGTTTAAGACATTTGTTGCATACATGTCGGTGATGTGTAGCCATCATGCACACATATGTTAAAAAAAAAAAAAAAAAACTATATTATAGCCAAGGAAACTCAGTATTAATCTCTCTTCTTTTTTTCAATGAGTAATGTTATTTATTTAGACTGGAGACCGGTCTCTAATTTAGTTGACAGCACTACATTAGGGGATGGGTGGAGATGTATAAATATATGGAGCATTAATTTACTCAATAGTCAATAAAAATATAACAACTAGAGTGGAGACCGGTCTCCAATATAGATAAATAGTATTATTCTTTCTCAATAATTAATGACATAAGAAAAATATTATTTTTATTGGACTCCAAGTCTAACTAGTAACAAACTTCTTTGAACAAAGTATCATATCTTTTTAGCTTGAACAATGCTATTTGTCGATACTTGATACCAGTTTAATTAACAGTCTCTTATTGAATATTAAATGGGTGGATATCTCTACGTATTGATAATATTCTACATATCTTTTTTTTTTTGAAGGGAATATTCTACATATCTCTTAATTTAAAAAACACAAATAGATTGAAAACCGTCTTTTAGATAAAATAGCACTATTTAATAAGGGGAAGTAAAATAAGACATCATTTCAAGTTGAATTTAATGGTTCTGTATTTTGAATTTATTTTCTATTTTATGTTCTGAGTGCAATTTAAAAAATATTTTTTTATTTTCAATGTTTTGATTTTTTACACGGAGTCTTTTTAAGTTTATTATTGTTGTTGTTATTTTTGGCAACCATTTATTATTATTATGCCCCACGATTTTTTACCTTGAACTAGGAAATGCAGTTTCGAAATTGAAAAATAAACAAATTTTCAGTTTCTTGGAATACTAAAAGAGTTACAAAAGAGAACTTGTCTTGAGGTTTAAGGATGAAATGAACACGACTTAAATGCAGATTCCTTAAGACTTCCGCTCCCTCGCCTTAGAGCAAGTTTAATGTGGGTTTTTTCCCGTAATAAAATCAATTAAAGTATAAGAGAAGTGGGGAAAAAAGTAAAAGAGGAGCTAAACCTCCCCCCACCCCCTACAACTTTCTTCCCTAAAAAATACTACCTCCGTCCTAAAAAGATAGTCATCTTCCCTCTTTCACATGAATTAAGAAAAGTTCATTTAATAGTATTAAAAAAATAAATTTTAACATAATTTATCTATTATACCTTTTGATTTATTAATTATTTCACTTTAATAAGTCTATTTTTTGATAATCATACACATTAAAGGACATATAACAGAAATAATATTTCAACTACTTTTTAAAAAGGAAACTGGATTATATTTTGAGACGGACAAAAATAATATGGACCAACTTTTTGGGACGGAAGTAGTATATAATAAATATAAAAAAAAATATTTTGTAAAAAATTGAATATCGATTGTATGATAAAAAAATAATGACAAAATATTTGTAAAAAGGTTTTAAAAAATAAAAAAAATCCTTTAAAGCATGTTTTTCCCTTAATTTTTCGCTTATACATTATTTGAAAATGGGTTTTCCCCCATAATTTTTTCCCTTTAGCTTTTTATCCTCACACTAAACTTACTTTTAGGTGCTTGAAAATTCTAGAGCATCTATTTTTCAAAATATAACGGTGGACGGTAACAAACTAATACTAAACTCTAACTATTTTTCTTTTCAAAAAATTCTTTAACTAGCTCACTACTAAAATTAAATCTAACTTTTCTTTGATCCCAAAACAAGTCCAATCGGCACCAATCTTTAGAAATACAAAACAAAACAATTTTTTTTTTAAATGACAAAAAAATCAGACGAATGAACTGACGTGAAAAACCCTAGAATAAATCTCAATTTTGGAGTTCAATTTCGACATGAATTTTGAAATTCCACATTGGTAATTAAGAGCATATCGACCTTCACTGTTCAGATAGTAAATGGCGGTTAAAGTCATTATAAATGCTTGTGATTTGCGTACTTGAGGAGAATATCGCTATATTTCATGTTTGTTTTAAGCTAATTTAAAAAGAAGACTGTTTTAAAAAGATTTTGTGTATTCTAATATTTCTAGTGCCAGTACCTTTGTAATATAATGATATCTGTATTAATTTTTTTTTCTTTTAGTCAATGGCTCAATTTCCCCTACAATCCCCCATTGTAATGCTAAAATATATATATTTCTAGCGTAATTTCATTTCTAACAATTTACAGTATCATAAAAAATTTTGGGGCAAGGCACTGTTAAGACAGGGGTTTCATCTTAAAAGGTCAACCCTTAGTACAAGCGCTTCTATTTTGGTTTATATTTTTATATTTACTCGATGTGAGATTTATCCCCTAAGATGCCCCCACAAGATAGTGGATCATTAGAGTAGAACAATCTTGAGATTCGTAAGCTTATTTGAGTCTTAACCGAATCGAATTGCTCGTCTGAGCTCTGAGGGCTCTGACTTGGGGTTCTATATTAAAAGGTCAACTATTTTAAGCTGAGTAATTCAAGCGCTTATTTGCTGGTTTATATTTTTATATTTACTCGATTTGAGATTTATCCCTTAACAGGCACCGCCCTCTTCCAACCCTCAATTATTTTTTCTCTAAATCCAGCTCGATCTTATGCAAAATTCTGAGTCCGTCCCTGCATCTGAATCACTATCTTGCTTGGGCACAATATGATAGTTTTGAAAGCCAACTACGAATTTCTTCAACCACTACAATTCACTTTTGAGGTCTCGGTCTTTAGTTCAGAGGCAATTGAAATATGTCTTTGTGTCTACAGACAACAATTTTAAATCGACCCGACTAAAACCCTGGGGCCTTAATATGAACGAGGCAAATTTTTTTCACCCTGAGAGTTAGCGGGATGGGGCAGCACGGACCGTTTCGGGGCAAATTGGGTCTCAGATAGACCCGAACTGTCCAACCCATTTAAATTAAAAAATAAATAAAAAATATTAAAAAAGGAAAAAAGTATCAAGAAAATCTAAATGAATCAGTATACGGGTTAAAATCCTAACATGATATGTCCTGCGATCCAACCCAAATTTTGGCAAGCCATGGGGTAGGGAAGAAAAATTCTTTCGCGGGTCTGGGCGGAACGGACTCAATCTGCCCCCGAACTCGACCCGTTGTGACTAAATTTTTTTATAGTCTCTAATACCACTTTTATTATCAATTCTAAAAGTTTAACCCCTTAGCTAGATAGAGCAATTTATTTATATTTGGAAATAACTCAACTCAAAATCCACTCTCAAGTATAGATTTTATTGAACTAGATAGAGCAACTTAATTCACCATAAAGTGTTGTTTTTCCTTGAACTTTCCTCAACAATTTTGAATTCACAATGGTTACGACATATTTTTTTTCTTTTCTTTTTTTTATCCGAAAGATGCGTTGCTAAATTTTTAGTAAACAAATGAATATGCTAGAATGAAAATGATCAGGAGATCACATATAACTCCGCTATAGAAGTAGACAATTTACATGAACCAATTATATGACCTATGCCGATGAGAGTCCCACATATCCTCCTCCCCCAGAGAGGGCCCCCTTGGCTACACCCCTAATCCTCCGTCTTTATTAATTTATATAAGTTGTCTGGTTTTATTCTGAAGCTAGAGATGGCCTTGGTGTTAGCTCAGAGATAAAAATGACAGTGATACCAAAAATGAAAATTAAGAGAGCCTCCATCTACGGCTAATATTTGGAAATATTGCGTAAAGATGGCTTATAGTGATCGCGCGTATATTTCCAATGGTATGCTAAGAATTTACTCTTTAAGAGTGAGAGTGGTAGAAAATAAATGATATACAGTTTACTCGAATGAAAAATTTACCACAACAAGGGGAAAAACTAAAATGAAAAGATGCCCATATGTACTTACCTTGTGATTGAATCAGGAGCAAAAGTTCATAGGATATTCCATTGCTTCTTTGAATGAGAACTAGAGAAATATGAGCATTTGTTGTGTCATGCTTTTCATTAAACTTAAACCGAAAGAAGGGAGGGAAAAGCGAAGGGAAAAACAACCCAACCCAAGTCTAAAATTTAGAAGAGTGCATGTAGCATATCAAAAATGTTTACTCCATATGGTTTATATTGATGAAAGTCACTTGTATTTCGAATCCATATGACTTTTGTCCATTTAAACCACAAGAGATGAGAAGTTTACAAAGTGTTTGACAACTTGAAGGGATTATAATCTGTCACACAGCATTATTTTATTAGTTTTACTTTTTTTAAAAAGTCAAACAGTAATTGTTTACTTTTTACAAAAATAACTAATAAAATGATGTCATGCGGCAAATTATAATTCAGATTATAATCTCTTTACGTTGCCAAACACATTGTTAATTACAAAACTTTCGGTAGGATTTTAGACTCTACTATGTAGCATATATAAATCCGACAACCTACGATGATTTGAAATTGATTTAGATAAAGAACACACTTTTACAATTTACCTGAGTCAACAAAATCTTATCTTGTCTGCAAAAGGATAAAAGCAAATCGCGTACCTTTACTCAGGAATAGTTAACTCTGATTAGTCTGTTTTTGATGCGTGGCTTAATGGCAATTGCTTGCTTCTCAGGGGAGAGAAGAGAAGTGATGTTGGTGTAACTGAACTCATTATCTCTTTAAACAATTATAACATATATTTGATTAGGAAGATGACAAAAATAAATTCTGATAAAATTATTATACGACACTTGCCTTGAAATTTACATGAACAATGGTATTTATAGTTCATGATTGAGTGGTTGGAACGTTATCTTCTGCGAAATTTCCTGGAAACATACCGAGTAGGACCTTGAACCCTACACGTACTTGCCTATTGAAGTCCTGCCTGGATTTTGCAAAGCAAATCAAATACCATACGTTTAGTATAATTACGACACTAGACAGATAATATAATATAATATCAGTTATTGATGTTATTTACAGAATATTAATATACTCACATCAACTGTTAGTATTATATCACATCATTGGTAGATTCCGACATTTGAAACCTACTAGGCATCAATAATTAAAGGTAGCCATATGTTGAAACAACTGACAAACTAATGGATTCTCACCATTTTGCAGACATCGAATAAATTCGCTGCACCTTCTCCCAAGTTCTGGAGCACCAGATTTTTCCAACGTGCCGGGTGGAGTTAAATGGATTGTGTTACCAATGGGATGCTTCAAAGTTAACATCAATGCTGTAGTTAATAAAGATTCAGGAAACTTTTCTGTTGGTGCTATTGTTCAAAATGAATCTAGTATAGTTATGTGAGTTTTTGCTGAACATTTCGATGGAGTTCCCCAAGTCGAAGATGCGGAAAGCATGGCCTTGCTTTTGGGACTGAAATTTGCTATAAATAATGAGTTGGAAATCAATCTTGTTGAATCTGACTGAAATTTGCTAGAAATAATGAGTTGGTAATCAATCTTGTTGAATCAGATTGCTTACTATTAGTGCAAGATTTAAATAGGGACTTGGAATTTCTACATAACTCATCTCTTCTCTGTGAGCTCTAAACAATAGTTGGCTCCATCGTCAATTAATTGGTACAAGGGTAATGTTACACGTATAAATAAACGCATAAATATGTTTACAAATAGAGAGTAAAATTATAATTTTATCTATATATTTTTTCTTTCTTTTAGTGTATAATATAGGTTAAAATTGTAATTTCATATTCTTTCTGTAAACGCGTCTGCACATTTATCTCTTGTACAAATGTTAGTCATCAGGTGGCTAAACTGTACGAATATGAGGGGGACATACGACAATAAGAGAAGCGGTCCGGCTATGGAAATAAGGTCGGGTTCCTTACGGAGTCTGGTCTCCAATCATAGACTGACATTTCATCTGACACACACCACATGACATCATTTCTTCCGATCTAAACCCGGTCCTGGTTCCTTGGAAATTTCCATAAGAGAGGAGGTTTTTTTCTTTTTGCTTTTTTATTTATTTTATAAGCTAACGTAATACGGTTTCTGTTAAAATGATAAGGGATGTTTTTCTAGTTCCGATCTAAAACCATATGATATGGTATGATGTCATATTATGTGATGCCCACTACATGATCATATAACACTACATGATATCATATATATAGTGCTAAATCATTTTTAGATTTTTTTCACTTTTAAGCAATATAGGGTGCCTTCCTCAGTTTTGCAACTTGGAAATAATTATTTATCTATCAAATTTTCTATAAAACTACCATAAGCTCCATTGCGGAGTGTGCATGCTATAACTTTTCCCTACTTAAACAAAACACACAAACCTATCCTTTTTTTTAAATCAAGTGTTCTCATATAAGTACAAAGACTCTTTAAATGAAACTCATTGTGACTATAGAAAAATGTAATTGTCTATAGTGATATGAAGGAAGACTCGAACTGTCAATAACAGTCGTAGTAGTTGAAAGTAATGTATTTAGTATACATCCCTAACTTAGTTTAACAAAAACAAAAGTTGCTTAAAATATGATATAATTGGAAAATTTTCAATCACTTCTCAAAAGTTTTGTTAAAAAACTTCCCATCTCATGTGGCGTGTATGGATGTACATTATATGTATTTCAAACCTAAACTATGTGTATTCTAAATTTACATGATATGCATCTATAGATGCTACATGGAGAGAAGTTTTTTAACAAAACTTTTGAAAAATGCTTGAAAGGGACTTGATATAATTTTCAGTAAGTATGTTATTGGCAGGGAGGAATGCCAGATAAATGTTTGATCATTACCGATAATCTTTTTTTTTTTAAGAAACATTATTGATAATCTATTAATTGATAGACAAATTTCAAATTTTTTTTTCTCTCCCCCTTCTTTTTTACATTTTTCTTTTTTTATTTCTCATATTTTCTTCATAATATAGTTGACACTATCTATACCTAGACATTGTAGAGAGAAACTGAAAAATAAAGAAAGAAAAATGTAAAAAAGAAGAAAAAGAATTGAGAGATAATTGAAATTTATAGATTTTAAGTAACTATCTTTCTCCTGCACGTCACTTTAAAACTATACATTTGCATTAGCTATATTCTAATTTGTCAAAGTAAATTGTGTGCGTATATAGTCTTTAGTTAACTATACATGGCATCTATCTATATATTAATTAATCTACTTAAATTTCAGTACCTTTTGTACCGCGATTTTCCCGTCTTTTTTATTTGGTAAATTTTGCGGTATCAGTTTCATTTCTTTTTAACAAAAATTTCTGTGAAAAAAGTCAGAGAATACTTGAAGTTGTGACCATTGAATTTAATAATTAAGCCTTAACCATTTTGTCCATTTGTTTTGTTTGTTAATCTTTTTTACGAATAAATTAAAATATCAAATCTGAAATTTCAGTTTTAAAACAAACTCTAATACATCATAATTCGTTAATTCATCATCTCTACTGTGTGTATTAGCGAGTTTAATATTATATCAATTTTTAATGCATTTTACATTTTTTTTTGAATTTGTAGGATTTTTTAAAATAAGGCGGGTAACATGTATTTTTTCCATTATTGTATATATGTACGAAAGATTATACGTAAGAATATATCTTGTCCTTTAAACGATTTTAAACTTTACAATTACTAAGTCCATTGAGTTTATTGATTCACTAGGATGTAAATATTACAGATTTATATTTAACTATCTAATAATATATTTTAGTAAGTTTTTCTATACGTACAATGTGCGGGTGATTTAACTTGTTTTAATTATAATAATAACAAAGGTCTTTGATTTTGTTCATTTTCAAATTATATCTAAAGGAAAAAAAAAGTAACTAAGTGATAGAATATTAACAAATTTTTATCCCCTCATTAATTAAATTAATTAATTAATTAGTTTGCCAATTCTGCCTAGTCACTCACTTTACTTTATAATTTGTTAAATGGTAATATTCTTTAGTTTTCGTGCAGGAGACTCCTAGCAAATGATACTCCGCGTAGAATATTTAATTTTTAAAATTTTTGTCACGTGTCGATGCATCAGTGAGTTTGGCTGTGAGAGTTGTATTTTCCTATTATTTTCCCTTTATCGCCTATTGTAGAATTATCAAATACTCGAAATAACTATCTAATACTAGTTAACATACCAACCAAATCGGAATAAGGATCCCCTCCTTCTTTATTATTATTGAACAAAACCTTTTATAAGAATTTTATTTTACCCGTGCATATTATTTTAGCTATTTATTTAATTATTAGTTGGCCTACTCTTTAAAAATGACCTCTTGCAATATGTCTCGCAGTCGATTGTCCAATAATCTCTCATTATGTGGGGGTTTTCCTTACGCCACTTCCCATTCACTTTCAATTAAAATAATCTTCTCTCCGTCTCTCTTTCCCTTATTACTTCGTGCCCACAACCATACATTAGAGCATTTCCAATGTCATATGTTGTTCATTGCCGTTGTCTATATAAGAGAGATATAGAGACAAAAAAATTAGTTGGTCCCAAGTGTTTCCCCTTTTTTCTAAATTTTCTTTTAATTATTTTTCTCTCATTTACACAATATTTCTCTAACTTTTTCTCCATCGTGGCACGTTTTATGTCTAAAATCACACATTCATCTTCATCTTCTCTACTACTATTTTATCATTATTTTTTAAATTTTTATATATATCTCTCTTATTTTCATTTTTCTCTATATTTTTTCTGTACACTTATTTTCATTCCCCTTCAATTAAAATAAGAGAAATTTCAAAAAAAAGTCCACTTTTTATATGTCATTTCCAAACATAGATCACTTTATAAACTTTTCAAAAAATGTCCCTTTTACCATATTTTGGAAAAATTTCCCAAAAAAAAAAAAAATGTAAGTCCAAATACAATTTGCAATCAGGAAATTATAAAAATAGCCACTTTTGAAAATATCTTTCCCAAACTAATTATATCTAATAACTTTTTCGGAAAGAACACTTTTTGATTTTTTTTTGAACAAAAATACCTCTAACTAATAATGACATTTAACTGTATAGAATCAAATTTCAAATTGTACAGAATGACTTCAACTGTATAGCTTTATAGTTAAACTGTATAGAACGAGATGCAATGACGTCGTGCAACTGTTTAGATTTGTTGAAACTAACTGTATAATTAGACAGTTAATCTAGCCATTTGAGATGTAAAGCTAGACACTTACAAATATCTAGAAGAAGTAAAGATTGATAAATAATCATCATTTCTTTATCTCTTTCTTTCAAACCACACAATGACCTTGATTAGGCATTGGAGACATTTGGAATGAAGTGATTGAAAATTTTCACTATTTACGCTATATAAAAGGCGTTTTTAATGTTTCACAACACCTTTCGTTTTTTAGAGAGTAATGTTATCTATCGATCTTCAACCTAGTTGTGATTTTCTAATTGAATAATTAATAGGTGGACATCTCTATGTATTTATAATTATCCCTTTATCCTTCAATATAAAAATTTTAACTAGATTTAAAATCAGTTTTCAATCTAAATAAATAACACTATACTTTTTTAAATGTTGCTTTAACCATATATATAATTTTCCCATGTATATTATTACTTATCCAAATTTTCTATGGAGTCAACACTTGGTTATTACTTTTTCTCAAATTTATATATTTTGTAGAGTCGTTTGTAATATCCCCACCACATAATTTTGTGTCAACGAGGCATAAAATAGATAAAGAGCACTGCCATGGCGTGTTTGTCCGTCAATAATTTGGAATTATCCTATTGACTAGTATCATGCTTTTTAGACATGGAACGTCCTCCAGAAATTACGTTTCGGCAAGAAATTGACACACATGGACTCGAAAGTCTATGCGGATCATTCTTTGATACGTCAACTATCACCAGTAATAAATTCGAATGGGGAAAAAAATCGTCATGAACTTTCACTTACAGGATAGTTGTGATATTTGAACAAGAAGGTGTATAAAATTTTAACAAAATTTACATCTTATTTTTTAATATATCACATCTTTTTTAAATTAATAGTAATTATATAAGTCACATATCTATTTTTAAAAATTTTTCCATCTATCTCTGTCTCCAAGTAAAGTTATTCATTTATAAATGTTTTTCATTTATGAAACAGTGATATAATTTATCACATTCATATCTAATTATGAAAATGTTTAAAAACCTCTTAAAGGTTTTTTATTAAAACTTTACACTTTATGTGTCATGTATTAGTAAATATCACGTGTATTTTAAATCTAAGAGATCGGAAGAGCACAATATGTTTTACATCAAAACTTCTGAGAAGTTTTTTAACATTAATCATCTAATCTATCTAAAAATGATCTAATACAAGAAGTATAAAGCCGTAGTTACACCAAACAGTAGAGTAATATGATATCAAACACTGATGTGAAGCCATTATATCATCTCCACAAATTATATCAAGAAATGATATTATGTTATTTTATCTATATAATGATGTAATGCCATCAAACATTTAGTAGTCGATCAAAATCACTAATTTATATGATGTGTGTCAACGATAATAATTGTCCCTCACCATTTATAAATAATAACATTTTTAAATTGTCCCCAAAGGACGTTATCCACCAGTACCATCATTACCTCTAATACGTTATCACCCCCGGCAACCCTGGTCCATGGTCGGTAATAAAATATAAAAAGATCGCAATGAAAAATTCAACAGCAGAACGTGAAGGGTACAGTGCCATAAAGTCCCTACTAAAGCGAACCAGAACAATACCTAAACATATCATAAGTAGAAATTGAAGGGACGGTAGAGTTTTTTACTAATTTACTATCTTTACTCAAAAAAGATGGTTCCATTTTCTTTTCAAATAAATTAAGAAAATTTAACTTAACAGTATTAAAAAATTAAATTAAAACATCATTTCTCTATTATACTCATTTATTTATTAATTACTTCACCTTAATAATTCTATTTTGTGATACCTATGGGCATTAAATATGTGCGTATAAGGAGAGAAACTTAATTATAGCTGATATATATCATACGTAGTACATCTAACCAGTAATACATGTGTATATCGCCACGTAAAATGTACTATGTAGAATATATATATCTGATGTGCTTAAATTTTTCTCAACCGATATAGAAAGATACAAATGTACGTCATACATGATACATCTTAGGCGGCAAGCTGCACGTGTATTATAGGTTAGATGTACCACATGAGATATACATTCAATATACTTAAGTTTCTTTCGCATATAAGAGAACGAATATTTCAGCTATTTTTTTAAAAGGAAATTGGAGCATAATTTGAGATGAGTAAAAAAAAGACAACCGAATCATTTTTCGGGATGGAGATAATATTTTTGTTTTTGTTTTGTTTTTTTTTTTTTGGGTGTCTGTTGCTAGGAAAGAGGGATTTATATAAGCAAACTGTTCACAGTCACAAATATTGAATATGGATTGCTAGAATTAAGTGACTGACTATTGAGTGAACAGTTACAATCTTTCACATTTCACCACGCGATATAAGTGTAAAATAAATAATCAATCATGTAAAATTCATAGCTAATTTCACCTAAACCCTTTGCAGGCGCACCTTTCACATTTCGCCACATGATTTAAGTGTAAAATAAATAAAAACTAATGCAAATTCGTAACTTATTTCAGTAAAACCCTTTGCCAGGCCATGACTAGGAGCCCCTCAACAACATGATTAAATAAGACATTGGAGTGCTAATTTTTCAATGTGGGA
This sequence comes from Nyctanthes arbor-tristis, assembly GCA_963692815.1. Lineage (NCBI taxonomy): Eukaryota > Viridiplantae > Streptophyta > Magnoliopsida > Lamiales > Oleaceae > Nyctanthes > Nyctanthes arbor-tristis. The sequence goes on along the minus strand of CAVNYN010240502.1, from coordinate 3,638 downwards.
TAAGACTATTCTCCCGACACTTGAACCCATGTCGTTTTGATACAGTTTGAGAATCAATTTCTCATTCATTAAAACATCATTTTGAACAAATAAATATATAATTTCAAAGCAGTGTTTACAGAACACAAATTCATATCTCAAAAATAAGGATCGGATGCGTATTTCCAACACATTCTAGATTCGGGGCACACACCCCTTGCGTCATAGATTGTCAATTATGTTGTCCCATTGTAGCCTATATATAGGCAATAGGTGCCATGATTTGCAGTGCCATCAATTATCATACACGGCGATGGCCTTGCCTTTAGTTCTGGGGAGAGAACTGAAGTAGATAACAAGACATGCAAATCCAAATCCATAACTCTAAAATCTATGAAGCCTAACGAATCATCCACGACAGTTGGGGACTGCTGATCGACCCCAGCCACCTTCAAGAAAGAGGGCCATTTGAGGAACGTTACAGAAATTCCACGTTACTTTAACAATTTTTAAAAAGTAATTATATTACCACTTCGCCTCATTACACTTTTAATAAATTATTATTACTTTATATAGTTAAATACATGAACACGTAATTACATATTTAACTCCAAATCTATCTATATATTAAAAAGAAGTAACTATTGTCTTTCTTATGCACCACAACCATATGTGGCGTCTCCCCCCTGCTTTTCTTTATTCTGGCTGCCGACCATGGTGAGTGTGGATATTTCTTCACCTTGATTAATTTCTTTCTTCATTTATTGCACAAGACTAATTATTAAAGTTTAATTGTGATTTGAATAAGTGTTATAGTAGTTAAATTCTCAGTTCTCACATCCCAAGTAAGAATGTCTAGGTTCGAATTACAACTACCCCTTTGCTATTTCTCCTCCCATATATTCCCTTATATTATAAATATTAATGAAGTCTAATTAATAAAAATTATGAAAATCTAGTTTTCTCGATAGAACACAGATAAGTTTGAACCCTAAAAAAATAAGAGAAACAAAGGATAATACAAACATGGTTCTAGTAACCTTTCCCGACCAATACCGTAACTAAAAAGATAAATAAAAACGATTGTTAGGTAATATATAATTATAATAATTAAAGAGAAAAAAGTAACGATTTGCATGAAACGGAATGCAAAATTTTGAAGAATCGGTATATGGCGCTATGAGTATAGTGCAGAGTTTAGAACTTGAATTTTAATTTGTGGTGTATGGATAATTTTGTGAGTTCATAATAATAAATTTGTTTTTACTTAAAGAGGCTATATTTGTCGAAGTGAGGTAGTGTATTTATTAAAAATCTGTTTTGATTGAGTTGTATTTAAAATGTAGTGGAACAAGAATAAACTATCGTGGTAACATAATAATTACCCTCTTGAAAAATACATGAAATATTTTTGGGAAGCAAATATGTCTCTTTTGCGAGCACTACTAATTTATAGTTATACAAAGGTTGCCAAAAAAATTAAAAAAAATTATAGTTGTACCATTCTCACAATTAATTAACTCATATATAACACTTGAGTGTGCGTTTTGTTTTTAATTTTCATCATGATTTCCCATTTTATGTCATGATAAAGATAATTTGACTCGCTAATTCACGAATCTAAGGAGTTAGATTCTTAAAAACAATAATTTTTTAACACTCATTATAAGCGAGATCTATAGAGCGCCACTTACACAAAGTGAAGGAGAAATTGGATAATCAAAACAAAAGAATTGAAACGCATGTCAATAAGAGGATATTATCTCTAATTATCTCAAATACAAAAATACAAGCACAGGGCATCATGCAACCCGCATAACTTAAATTAGTTTTCATAAAATTGTAGCCCACGTCGAGAAATATTACAAATTTTGTACATTTATATGTACAAATATATAACACTTCTCCCCAATTAAGATACAAAATTTTATAAACCCTATATGTAGAAATAACACTCAACCCAATTAAGATACAAGGACGTGGACACAAAACCCGATCATTATCCAAATTCCACCGTAAACTCGTAGAGAGAGAAGAAACCTATTAATTAAGATACCATGAATCCATCCCGACTCTTGAAATTTTCTTTTCTGCTTCTTCAGACTTCGCCTGACTTGTCCTCTCTCTCTCTCTCTCTCTCTCTCTCTCTCTCTCTCTCTGTGCCAATATTATTTTCTGGTGAAATATTCATAGAAATTTGAAGAAATTCTATATGGCGTTTGAGGTGGTGATGAAAAAGGAAGAAAATGAGAGACATTCTTGTGGTGGATACAATATGCTGCTCACAATGCTGCTTTTTACAGCAATACTGGTGGTCTTACCACTGGTTATGCCACCACTTCCGCCACCGCCGCCCGCCGTACTCTTCGTGCCGGTCTTCATCATGGTGGCGTTGATTCTCTTGGCCTTTGGCTAATAATGGATATATGTTTTTGTTGATCACGTTGTAATGTAGACGAATTTGTGAATGTACGTTTTAATTTCTGCCATCTTTTAGTCATTTCTGAGACAGAAAACTGAAAGACAATTTTTTTTTTTTAAACGAAAATACAATGTTAGTTACTGGAAATAAATGATCATTAATTATGGAATCATTAGTAACTTATGATCATATTTATTTACCGCTGGTGATTTTCCGGCAGCCACCGTCGGTTTTATATTTGGCGGCGGCGCTTTTGTTTATGTGCTCAGAAGTTGGGTTCCATCTGTACGGTTGCATGGTGCCATGGGTTCACAAGCATCTACAAGTGTACAGTGCTAAACTTTATAGAACACAAATTCCCAACATTTTTTTTCCTTAAAAAAAAAAAAAAACTACAATTTTAAGAAACAAAACACACTAATAAAAGAATATAGATTTTGGCAACAATTATAAGAGCTTTCAAGTATAATTGACATTATGTTTCAATTTTTGTTTACGGAGAATCACAAAAGAAAAGTGTTTGTGCAAGCCAATAAATTACATTGTAAAGACACGACAAATACTAGAATGGAATGATCAGGGGTGGAGTTGAGGCCTTTTGTCCAAACCCACTTTTTTTTTTTTTTTTTTTTTTTTTTGGGTTGGGGTGGGGGATTATAAATATTCGAAGAAAAAAAATTCATACATAGATATATAGTGTTATAAACGGTAATTATTATTTGATTGAAAATCAATCAAAAGTTGACATGTGTCTTTTTTTTGTTTCTATTGTTTTGGTTTGAAAAGCAGGCCAGTCATTTTTTTTAATGGCAAAAGCAGCCGTTGTGTTTGACCGGAGGGCTGAAGAACCACTATTTGCAATAAGGAAATAAAAAATTCAAACCCCAATGCAATTTTTTGCCGTTGTCTTTGCAGTTGTTAGAAAACGAATAATTTGTGTTATAAACAAGGGTGTTCTAACCGGTCCCAAACACCCCTATCTATATTTTAGGCGCGCTCTTTCTCCTCTTCGGCTGGTAAGAAATCTTTTCCATGGAGGAAATCCAAAATGAGAAATTTAAAGTTATTCATAAAATAATAATATAATAATAATTTATCCCTTTCAAGGAAAAAAGAAAGAAAAATTAAAATTAAAATATGTAAATAAAATTCTGAACTTTTTGGGGTATATAATATAAGTAGATATAATCAAACAGTAACTGCTTTCCAACGGTCCTAAACTGCCATCTCTCCCGCC
>CAVNYN010240496.1:0-45155 GCA_963692815.1 Nyctanthes arbor-tristis | reverse complement strand
CTTCCTTCCCAGTAGGAGTAGGAACCTCTTCCTCCCTGGCATGAGCTGGAGCCTCAACCTCCTCCTTTTCATCATTTGAGCTCTCGAAAATACAATCTTTTTTTAGTTTGGCAATATGCTCTTTGAGGAAGGCCATATTGTACTCAGGGTGCTTCTTTGCAACCTCGCTAAAGATCTCCTTCACCATCTCATGATAAAGAGCAGTGGTGGCACCTTTGTATTCTTCTGAGCTTTGGTACTTTGCAATTGGCTACCTGTACCCAATGAGCTTATTGGAAGAAGTCCGGGTCTCCACTTCCTTCAAGGCTTGCTTGTGGTTTGACCTCTCTATTGCCAGCTGAGTATCAAGGTCTTCGCTCTTCTTCTAGACATCAAACTTGGTTCTTAGATCAGCGGCCTTGCCCCTGGAAACATAGAGCTCCCGCTCCTTCTCCTTCATAGCCTGCTCTGACTCTTCCTTAGCCTTAGTAGCATGGGTTGCCTGGTTGGTGAGCTTTTTTTTCTCCCCAATGAAGCGATACACACGAGCCATAGCGTGCTCATCCAGAACAGCCGGCGGAGCCAGCATGGCTGTACTAGCTTACAGAAGCTCAACCATTGAAGACAAAGAGGCGAACTCCTCCCATTTCCTCGACCAGCCTCGAGCTTCCCTGCTCATGGCATTTGTAGGATTACCTGGCATGTCCCTAAGAGTGGTCTTAAAGCACTTCTCGGCCAGGTTGAATTTCAATAGAGCCTTAGGCTTTTTTTCCTACAGTTTCTCCAGCATGGCTCAGCGAGCCAAATCTACCGGAAAGAAGACGTTCTCAACGAGCAGATCACGGAGCCCCTTCCTTGGGTAGGTCACTCCTTTTTATTCACGGAGGGAGCCTGAATGTCAGAAGAAGAATTAGGCGTGGGATCCCAGATGACCAGCTGATGTTTGGCAGGTTGCTTAGGGACTACAGTGCTGTCAGTTGGCATATGCCTCTTCCCAAGGGCTTTTCCCTCCCTTAGCTTCTTCTTCCCTGCCTTTTTCCTTAAGGCCTCAGCTATTCGATCAGCGGTCTTCATTTCTTCAGCTTTCTTCTTTTGTGCCCACAAAACCCTCTTCTTCTCCACATTGCAAACAGCTCACTTTTGACCCTTGGAGAGGTGTTTCTTCCCTGATAAAGTGTTAACCTGCTCATTAAAGTTGAGGACAACAACTGAGGTTGGCTCTCACCTGACACAAGAAGAAACAAAGTTAAACATTTGCTCGCTAGCTCTAGCAAGATATTTTATTTGGAAGCAACTTACTAGCCATATAACTCATTGGTATGCTCGCGTCCTCGTGGCCTGGAATTGGAGGATTTATCCATTTACCTCCTACCGAGAACCAGGTCTCTTTCCAGTTAGGAACTAACTTTGGGACCCCCAGTTCTAAAATTCCACAGAGTGTTACTGAGCTCCAGCTTTGGGGCAAGCCGCCACATAATACCAACCCTTCCTTCCAGAGAAGGACTTCAACAAATAATAAGAGTCAAAGTCCTTGAGGCTAGACGGTCCCTAGCCCTTGTCCTGCCAAAGGATGAGGACCCCAATTATGGTCCTCCACCCAGTTGGTGTAATTTGAGAAGGAGCTACCCTCCAGAATTGTAACAGCTTGGTCACAGGTCGTGGGAGAGGGACTCTGAACCCAGCCTTGAAATATAATTACCTGCCAGTCCACACAGCCCCTTGGAGGACAATGAGCACTCTCCTCCTCATAAGGGACCCTCACAAAGCACGTACAAATCGGTCTCCTTAACCTTTGAATGGATGTGTTTGGGCACCCACGGAAGGTCCTTTTCTTGAATCACGGCCGCTGGACTCTGAGCTCGCCTCCACCTCATCATCTCCCTCTTCCTCTTTGCTCTTTCCATCCGTCATTCTGACTGGACCTCCGACTTCGGCTCCCTCCTAACTGGACCAATCAACATTCACTCGAATTTCCTTTACTTCCCCACTCCCAGAACAAGAACCCTCTATGTTTTCCACCGCACTCAACCACATAAATCAGTCAATAGCCTATTGTCTCAAGAAACCCCAGAAAGCCAAAACCTGAAGAATTGGAAACCCAAAGTTTTCTAGAAAATGAAGGGAATAATTACCTCCTGGAAGCGGCCTCAAGATCTCAAAGACGATTTCTTGTTTCTGGAAAAGTAGCAAAGCTTTCTCGAAACAAAATTGTAGAGAGTTTTTGTTTTGCAAGGAAAGCAACAATAAAGAAGGGAAAAGAGGAAGAAGGTGAGATAAAGGGTATAAATAGGGCTCAAGGAAAGGGAAAAAGCCGAACGCATGCCACCTTGGTAAACAAAGAGGCACCAATCAATTGAAGCCAAAAGTTTCAAAATTCAAAGAGTCTGATTTTTGGAGGTGAAAGCCTGAAGAGAGCAGCGAGCAGACCTTCAAGAACGCTAACCCTGAAGCCTAGGAACAGCAACCCTGAGAGGGCATTTTGTGGTTGCTAGGTCGTCGGGTCAAATAGGTCAACGGTCAACTGGATCTTATAGCAGGTCTAACATTTCCAATGACCAAAGAGACCTGAGGGCCTAAATAGCTTAAAAGGTAAGGACCTAAAGGCATGGTGTGGCTTAGTGACCTGAAGCGCTAACATTCACCTATCAATTCTGCACCCTTATCATCCAGGTGGCTAGGTAGCTGTGAGCACAAAGTTGTGACGTCGCTTTACCCATAAGGTCGCAAGTTCGCTTCCAACAAAATTACCAACTAGACAGCAGCTTGCGAACCCACGTGCAAAGCCTTATCACTTACAGCTGATGGAACTTCAAAATTAAATGCATAAGCGATAGTTACCTAGCTCATACAGAGTTTAGGTAGCCATTAGTCAAAAAGTGTAGGCTTAATCTCTATTGATTTGACCCACGTGCCACTCATGTGGGCCTGGCATTAATTGCTTATAATTATCACCCTCATGTAAATACAAGCTATAGATAGAGACAAATAATACTGAGAAGGGGTTTGACTCTCTGATTTCATTCTTCTTGTCCGTGGCATATTTACCTGCTTTTATTTATTGTAAACATTCTTCTAGCTTTTGCAGTAACTGCTCAAATTGATTCAAATACAAATTTTCCATGTAAACAAATCTTGTTTGTTGAGTCGCAGTCAAAATTTGACATCAATAGTTCCTCTTTCTCTGGTTAGGTTTGTATATGGGTGTGTGTATTAAAACTTTGCTACTTTGAATGAAGTGGGCGTTCACATGGGGATGTTGCTGAAGAAATCACAGACAAATTGAGGGAGTAATGGGGATTTTGTTTGAGAGATATTAGGGGACTGGGGGTTTATTTTAGTTGGCATTGGCACCTTCAGTTGCAAGGAAATCTAATATTTTCAACAGGGGTTCAAAGTGGTGGAATAGGTCCAAGGGCTGTTTGGCTAAACTTAACTGTTATGGCAAACTTATTTCGAATTGGGCTCAAGATTTTGGGCTTCGATTAAATTTTGGACATCCAAGATAATTGATCAAGTTGGGCTTGAAATAAATTGAAAAGGCTTAATTAGATTTGGGTTGAGGATTAGAATTGGACTCAAATAGATTCTTTGAAGACAAGTTAAAATAAACTTTTGACTTAAATATAAATTTTGAACCCTGGACTAAGAAGTTGGATCATTAATTAAGCCGATGATAAATTAGACGTCGTACATGAATGTTGGCAAATATCACGTTGTTAGACTCGAGCTAGGAATCCAATTATGAAATCGCCTTTTTTTTTTTTGGAACAAAGTAGACGAGTGACGTAAATTTGTTTAGAACCTTTATCGTGACCAATATTAAAATAACAGATTATGATGGTAGTGATACGTTAAAAATTCTTTAAAATCTTTAAATAATAATTTTCATTTATGAAAGTTCCGGTCGCTACAAAAAAGCAACGTGGGAACGAGAGAGACATTTTGGAAAGTTAATCTAAATTTCGAGGACGAAATTCTTTTAAAGTGGGGGAGAGAATTCTGCGGATAAAATTTTATTTTAATTAACTAAAGTCATGTTGTTACGACTTACTCCAATTTTTCTAGCAAATATTTTTTTTTCGGGTGCTGGTCTACCAGAAATTTGTATCAATTCATCAAACCTTAAATTCGGTTCAAACTTATCAATTATTTTTGTTAAGCCCAAATCCAAAGAGAAATAGAAAACTACAATTTATTTGACCTAACCTATATAACCAAATAAAGTCTTGGGCTTTAAGCAGTCAAGTCTATATACCCAATGTGAGCATTGGGTCAAACAAGTGAAACAAGCACAAAAAAAATTCTTATAGCCCAAAAATATATATATATATATAAAATATAAAATAAAAATAAAACTAAAAACAGCCTGATTTCATGAGTAGGAGACGTGGAGGAGTGGGAGATGATCTCCCTCTCCAATTAAAGAACAATCCCTAATTCAAGATAGAGACTCAAAGCAAAACTCTTTTTCATATACATACCCTCTTACACGTCCTTGCCATTTCTCCAAATACTCAAAGAACTCAACCAATCCCATAGAATTTTAACATCATTCTCAAAGCCAAGTAAGTGTTCATTCAAGTCACTATTCATTAAAAACATGTATGAAAGTTTGATCCGTATAGCAATTATGCATGCCTTGTTATTTATAGTATCTCCGTAACTTTCAAAGAATTTCATACTCACATGCATACATGTCATATACATGTTAAAGCTCCATTCTGAAAATTTATAGGCATATTTACTATCAAAAGTTCATACATACATCGTGTCCATATACTAGAGCTTATCAATACACAAGAAATAGCATGTTTTCTAAGTTGAACCGAGACCCGGCTCATATGGTCGTTTCTCAAACATTGCCTTTAACCAATAAAAGTCACATGTATGTCTACCCCATCATAGAACCGGAATATACCCTTTTCTGATAAGAAACTCACTTGATCACCGAGAAATAGTAAGACCAGTTTGGCACCATCGACGAAAAGTTCCACCATTCTTAGTTTGGCTTGTAGGAACATGTAGCCCACGTGACATGGAGCATTTCCCAATGATTCGCGCATTGAATTCACCGAGAAAGGCTAGGTTTTAAGGCCCCAAAATTTGCATGAAACTCTTGGTCAAGGTCGTTCATGGCAGGTGAGTTGTAAATTTGACAAAGTTCGATAATTGCTTTCCTAGTCCCCAGGGTTTGTAAAACGCATAAGTTGGTCCTAGTAATTTGTATTACATGTAAGTAGGTCCTAAAGTTCTGAATCTAATTAATTAAATGCAAGAAACTTTCAGAACACTTATTCCAGTCCTTAATACTTTTAAGAAATCTTCAATTGAACCCAAACAAACTTTCAGAATTTATAACACGGTCCCTAAAGTTTTAAATGATAATGGTTTAACCTATTAGACTTCAATAATTACTTAATGCAACTATTTTAACACACTTATAAAGTTCAAATAAATTATTAAAACATATGGTATGCATCAAAATATTAACTAAAGTATAGAAAGTATTTCTCTTGTAATTTATTTTGATTAAAGTATACTACGTATTTCTCTTATAATTTATTTTCCTAGACCAGGGTGCCGCGATTTCCAAAGTCTAGTAACTTCAAATCCACGCTTGGTTTTCAAGACTTTTCAGGTGGGGAGCTCTATGCAATGTAGGTTCGAGTTTTATGTGTGTTATGATTATGTGTGGATTGCCTGCATATACATACGATCATATTTGTCAGGGCTGTAAATAGGTTCGAGGTTTTGAAAGGAAATCCTTGGAAAGCCACAGTGCAAGTAGAACTTAGAGAGCATAAAATACTGTTAGAGACCGTAAATTGGTCTGCGATTGTAAAAGGAACCCTTGGGAAGCCACAGGACAGATGCTAATATGATATTGTTACATGGGCTTTTTGGGTATGATATTCATGATCATAAACCTTTCAATAACTCACATGATAGGCCCTTGACGGTTTCCGTTAAGTCCCTAGTCAAATTACCATTTTATCGCTTATATTTTTAAACTAGAAAATAAAAAGTTTTAAAACAAAAAATAAAATAAATTTTTTTCAAAAAGAAAAAGAAAATGGGGGACCCAGCAGCACATGGAGGGAGTCTCTCCCCCTTTTGGCGGCCGAGAAGGGCATCACCTGCTGCCATTTCTGCTAGTAAAATAGTTGTCGAGAATAAAAACTTAGGGAGGGATCTCCCCCCTTCCTCTACCATTTCTAGCAGCGATTTTGCTATCGGAAATAGCAGCAATGTGCTTGCAAAAATGAAAGAAAATTGCTGTCGGAAATGGCAGCTGCCATTTCCTACAGGACAAGGGAGATAAAATGTTTTAAAACTTTTTATTTTTTAATTAAAAAATATAGGGGATAAAATGGTAATTTGACTAGAGAGGTAACGGAAAAATTGATGGAAACCGTTAAGAAGGACCTATCGTCCGAATTATTGAAAGGTTGAGGACCCAGCAGTCGAAAAAAATGGTTGGGGACCCAGGGGACCCTATCTGGAAAGGTTGGGGATGAATTGTGAAATTGACCCTTATACTCACCCCACTTTTACCACATTTTAGATTAAGGAATTGGCGTAGACATAATGAGAAGCAGGCACGACTTTAAATAATCTATTTTCCGCAATTTATGAAATTTTTAGAGTTTGGAGTTTTGCTAGACATTCTATGTATTTAACTATTTATTTCTAACATTTTGCTATCTCCAATGGATGAATGGTTTTTCTGGTTTTGGAATAATTATGTTACCAAGAGTTTTTCGCTCTTAGAATTTTGAGATTTGGGTTAAAAAAAAAAAAATGTATTTTCGTGCTTTTGGTTATTTGTTCGTGCACATGTAAGGTTAGTATTCAGTGGCACTTTGGTTGGAAAATTGGGGCATTACAAAGGCTGAGGAATACGTTAGCGGGTCAGTGGGAAGTCATTAGCAGAGGCCCAATAAATGTTGTATACGAATTGCTTCAAAGAAGGAAGTATTCATATGTTAATATCATCATTGACATCAAGTGGACAGTGGGCGGGAAAAACTAGCTCATTGTGCCAAACAATTAGAGAAAGGGTAATTATATTACCGCCACAAATATTAATTCATGTTCCACAAATTAGATTATTTTATTTTATTTTATTTATTTCAATGTCCTTAATTAAAATTATATTAATAACCTCATTTAGATGGATATGCATAACATATAATCTTTTTCGCCCTTTCCACCGCAAACATAGATTTACTTTTTCTAATTATTTCCTTTCTCTAAATTATTTATTTTTATCATCATAATTTTCCTTTCTTAAATATCTGCTTTTCTAATTATTAATTTTTACCATCACCTCTTGGAAAACAAGCTTCTCATTAATGCCATCCTAACTTTCATTTGTATGTTTCATGTTATAACACCTATCTAATGAAAAACGTTCAACAAATTTTTTATAGAAAAAATTCATGTATCAATTTTTTTTAAATCATCAAAATTATTAGAATACCGACAATTTTTCTATGAAAACGTGTCTTCTTATTTCTTAATAAAATTAAGATTGGATATCATGCAATAATTTCTTTAATTTAAAGGGAGCTAGATTTGTGTTACATTTTACATAATTTAAAAAAGAAAAAGATATAAGTAATGTGATATAGAAAAAAATAAAATAAATGGTGCAAAATATTTGCTGTTGTTTGTCTTTTAACAAGCACTCAAAACAAATTTATTTAAAAAAATTATACTGGGTTGTGGGTTGAAAGATAATGAATGAAGATGTGAACTGGAATGTTCAAAAGTCGCAAACTGGAATACAGAAAATTGCACCCCAATTTTCCTTTCTTTTGATTTTTTTTTTTAAATAATAGTTTGGTTACAATTGTAAATTCAATATGGTGCCCTTACAAAATTCATTTTTTTTATTTAGGGCGGGTTTTAAATGTGGCGGGGCAATTGATTATTGTAGTGCTAATATACAATTGCCCTTAAAGAAATTGTGCCCAACAACTGTCATATTATATATTTATTATACATAATTAATTTAGTTATTTTTTGTGTTCCTTTCTATTTTTGGGCATTCGTTTTCAATTCTGAAGTGTTTTTAAATGACTACCATTTTACTGTATTCTTTAATATATCTTATTGATGTAAATTTGGTGATGACTATTACTTCAACTTTTCAGAGTATTTTGAAAATTTCTTCTCATGCAATGCACAAGTTGTAGCAACCTGATTTTCGTAAATGAAAATTTATTATTTTTAAAGCATGTAAAGAATTTTTAGCGTGTCGCTACCACCCTTTTTCTGTAATTTCGATAATTTGGTCACGATAAATGTTTTAAAGGATTTGCGTTGATCATCTATTTTTATTTTAAAGATAATGCGAGTTTATAATTAATTGGATTTCATTTCAAGATTAGGTTTGGGTCCAATTATTTACATTCACGTATGACGTCCAATTTTATCATAACCCGAATTCAAATTTATATTTAACTCTGAAGTTTATTTTAACTTGTTTTCTAAGAATCCATATGAAGCCCAATTTTAAATTCTCGAGTCCAAATTCAATAAAGCCTTTTACAAGCCATTTTAAACCCAAATGTATCAATTTTCTTGGATGTCCAAAACTTGATTAGAGCGCAAAAGCTTGAGCCCAAATTTGAATGAAGCATAGCCAAACACACCCTAGAGACCTATTCAATGCACTTGGACCCATATCGAACTCCTGTTTGATTGTTAACAAACTTACTGTTGCTTTTCCCCTGATTTTCCTGGCAACGTGTTCCCCTCAATCTCTCCTCAATCCCCCACGTTTCAACAAACCAAACACAGTGAATAAAAATCTAGCAAGTAATTCACATTAACGAATCCAACAAGAAAGTTTCACTCACTCTCTACAGTCCTACATTTCACATACACTGCGCACTCAAAACAAATACATTTAGAAGCTATACACACAATGACAATGTTACATTCGTCTAAGCACGTTAAATAAGATCTCCCTCTCGCCTTGAGCTCCAAAGACCCTGCAAAAAAGGCACGGAGGTGTGCCACCGAAGCCCCTCCGCTGCAAGAGTAAGTGAAGGGGTCTTAGCTAAAGGAAATGCTTCAAAGAGAGAGAAGAGAGAAAGAATGAAAAATGTGTTACCTTGGGATGTGTGCATGTGAATAGTATTGATAAAGGTTTCCCACAGATAAAGACAAAATGTCCTTGGGTTGCAACGGGCTTGGCTTGCAAGAACTTGTTTCACCATTCATGGGCCTAGCCCAAGAATTGGCTACTTGACAAATATAACACTTTCATGGACTCCCGTGACCCGAAGAATCTTTGTTAGGCTTCCTAGGCCCAATAATCCTACAGGGGAGTGTTTTCCCAGTTACGAGGAGGAGTTGGGGTAGTGAGAGGGAGAGCAATGATTACTTAACAATCAATGCGGGCGTCGACTCCCACAAATAACCCTTCATCTTCTTCAAGGCTATATAAGGGGTAAGGACACCAGTCATTTATCTCTTTCTCCAGCTAGAACTCCCCAAATTCTGTGAACTTCCTTTACATCGATCTATTAGGTACGACCTTTGTCCTTCCTCTTTTTCTATTCTTCTTTCATCTTCACTTAATTATGTCAGGAAAAAGGGTTGAATTCATGACCTTAGGGAGATTTAGTTCATGACCTTAGGGAGATTTAGAACCTAGACGAACTATTAGATGTGGCTCTAGTGGGATTTTATCATCCCCTGGTAGTCCCATCGGCCAAGTCAACCATTGGGTCAAACAGAGTAAGGATTGACGAGGTTGCTGATGAGGACCCAGTCGATAGTGAGAGTGAGCAGGGGTTGGACGACCCTGATGAGCAAGAGTTGGACGATGGGATAAGTCGAAAGAGCACCAGATAGCTAATGCTACGAAGAAGTACGACCTTCACTAATATAGGTCATATAAAGTTCCACGTCCTAACAACGTCCCCTTCAAGTATGAAGAAGGGGAGATCACAATTTTAGGGCTTCTTTGGTTAGGGATCTTGGTTTTCCCCTTCACCCTTCCTTCTACACTTTTTCTATTTTGTAGACATTTTTCCGGCCTAATTGGCTTCCAACAGATGATAGATTTTACTGTATTTCTTTATTTTGTACAGTTCTATCATGATCGAACCCCTCGATCGACCTCGTTAGGACCCTTTTAGAGATAAAATGTGTTCCTAGATGAAATAGCCTGGTTTATTTGGCAGGTTGGAGCATCATCAATTTGCCTTGGATCTCATCTTCCTCTGGCAATTGGAAAGATGAATATTTCTTGTTATGACCTAATGTCAAAAATTTGTTTTGGTCGAGTTGGAGACGGCCAAATTTGTAGAGTTTGATGACATAGGGGCGATTAACAATGAGACTGCTGCCAATGTAGTTCAAGCAGTAGATATAGGTCTTTTAGCTGAGGTAGCAGGTGATCTTGTTTCTAACGACCACATGCTTATGGCTGGAACATATAGCAGGCAGGGTTGGTGGCCACAGGTCGACCTTCGTAGGAGCTATGGCTACTAATAACGACGCACTGAAGGCGGCGATCGCTACCAAGGTTTGGAAAGCCAAGGAGAACCGGCTTAAATTGGGGATCAATCATTGCCATAACCCTAAAAGGAAAAGGACCAAGGACGGCCCTCACCTTCATAGGCCGATGCTGAAAACGCATCTATTACTCCACCCCCCTCTTCAACCCCAGTGGCCATGGGGGCTGTAGTTGCTCGTGCAGCAAGTGGCTAGCCTACCCAATGCCCACTCGTTCCTCTGTAGAAGGTCAGGAGGAATTGGAGAACGCACTCAAGGGGGCTCTTTCCACTGAAGTGGTGGAGAAGTATCACGATACCATCTCGGCGGAGAATGGAATCGACCATTTCCTATTTCATGCGTCTAAGGTAAATCCTTGAAACATCACTACACTTTTTTGTGTATAAGGTTGTGTCTCTATCTTAAGACTCTCCTTTTCTTCCTCTAAGGCTATCAGGATTGGATACGGGATTGCTGAATAGGGTCAAAAGAGGGCTAGCTTAGGGTCAGAACCATTCTGTAAAAGTACTCTGTCTAGAAAAAGAGAAGACCACAATCCTTGCAGAAAAAGGGTCGTTGAAGGAGAAGCTCGAGAAAACTCGGTCTCTCTTATGCTACAAACAGGAGGAGCTTCAGAAGGTGGCTGAGGAAAGGTTGAAAGACAAAGAGGTCACCGTTGAAGAATATAAGGCTTTTGAGGCCTTTAAGTATGCTAAGGAGGAGTACGCTTACTCTATGTACAGCGGGTACATTAGAGAATGACGGGCTTGCTGTAAGCTACACACCCCTGATCTAGACACGGTTCCTATAATTGACTTCCCAGATTGGACTAAGGGCCTAGATTTCACCCAATTGGATCCCCCTCCAGTTGAAGAAGAGGAGAATGATGACGGCAGAAAGGGTGCTGATGACCTTGTGATGCTTGATTAAACCCTTGCTCACCTCTTTTGTTCTCCTGTCTACACACAGGTCGAGAGTCTGTCCCTTTTTTAGGCATGGGCATTTTTAAGTTTTTGTTTTATTTTTTTCCAACTATATTATCCACCCTAAACAATCATTTCATTTTTCCTTTGGTCAATTTTGTTAAACTTCGCCAATGTTCGTTCTTTGCTCCATTTAGCTTGCGCCCATTTTGTCATACAAAAGTCGTATACATTTTTCTAATCACACTTAGAAATTACACGTGGGCAGCTTCCTCTAATTCATAATTGGTTGCCTTACTCACTCTATCAATTAAGGGTTGCTTCCCGCACATCTTTGAATCCGTAATTAGGTTATTTTGCAATTAGGATTTTTTTATTCGCCCTAACCGAAATGGGTCGTGTCCCCTACTATTATTCAGAGATTCGCAATTAGGGTACTTATAGTTGCTCTAATTTCATTGGAGTCATGGTGATGGGACAAAATATCACTAGAGAGGAAATAAGAGGATGTGATGTGACAACATTTTGTAAATATTTCCTTCTTCTTCGTCTTGCTTTTTGTGTTTGGTAGGCCTTATTAAAACCTTTGTGGTAAAATTCCCTTGGGGAAAAAACCCAACAAAGGAAAAAGAGTACCCTACCAGTTTTTTTACGAAGCGAAACTGAAAATTACAAGAGCAATAGTGCAACACCACTAGACCCTCCTTTTAATGGAACTCTATTTGTAGTATAGCTTGAGGTTTTCAGCATTCCAGGACCTTGGCAGGGATCGATGTTGCATGTCTCTTAGACTGTAAACACCGGGCTGAACCTTCCTCAGCACTTCAAATGGGCCTTCCCATGTCAGGTCCAACTTCCCCTTTGAGTTTCCGATTGCTTCGACCTTTCTCAAAACTAGATCCCCAGCGCTAAACTGCCTGGGGCGTACCCGTGCGCCATAATATTTTGATAGATCACTTCTCACTTCTTCCAATAGGTTGAGCCTTTCGCTGGAACCAATCTCTTTCCCATATTCCTCTCGGTAACTTGGTATCGAGATTTTGACCGGCACCCGAGCTTCCATTCTGAATGATAACATAAATGGCATTTCTCCTGAAGGGGCCTTATGGGTCATCTTGCAAATCTACAGTATCGTGGGGAGATATTCAAGCCATTCACCTAGGCATTCTCCAACCTCTTCTTAAGGTCAGAAAGAATCAATCTGTTTGGCAACTCTGCTAGGCCATTGCTCTGAAGATGTGTGTCCGACGTCAGGTGATGCTTGATCTGCCACTTGTCTCAAAACTCCCTAAAAGATTGGCATTCAAACTGGCTTCCATTGTTGATGATGAAGACCTTTGGGAGACCGAACCGACAGATCACTGATTTCCATAAGAAATCTTCAAGTTTTGGGCTGTGATACTGGCCAATGGCATGGCTTTGATCCATTTTGTGTAATATTCAACGGCCACTGCCAAGAATTGAACCTGACCCTTCCCTTTAGGAAATGGACCCAATATGTTGATCCCCTATTGATCGAAGGATGCTTGGCTCTCGATTGACGTTAAGCATATGGGAGGTCGGGTGATGATGTTACTGAATTACAACCTTGCACAAAACTGATGGCATCCTTCTTCATGTTCGGCCAGTAATATCTGCACCTTATCATTATGGTTGCGAGAGCCCAACCTCCCTGGTGATGTCCACAAGCCCTTTCATGGACCTCGGCCATTGTTAAGGCAGGCTCTTTTTGGGGTAAGGCACTTCAAATATGGTGGTGTAAATCCTCACTTGTATAGCACTTCTCTGATGACAGAGAACGAAGTTGCTCTCCTCTTGATCTTTTTACCCCTTCCTTATCCTCAGGGAGGTCTCTACTTTCAATGAATGTCTATATTAGATCGATCCAAGTTCGCTCTGATTCGACAATAAAAAATAATGTAATTTAAGCAAGCGGCCCTTTCATGACTCAAACAGCCGGTCCACTTTCTGGCTCCTCCCACGTACTCTTTTCAGGTTATAGATGGCTTCCTGAGCCTTTTTAAGAAAACCGTTCTTTCCAATTTTGTTGGCATTCAAAGATACAAGCCTGGATAATAGGTTTGCCTGAGCATTCTGCGACTTGGGTACCTTCTTGATTTCGTAACTTTTGAACTTTGATTGCAGGTCTAGCACTTCCATAAAGTATAGGTTCATGACTTTCCATTCGTTTCGTAAAACCCTTTGACTTGCACAACTACCAGTTGGAGGGCTGTTCGTAGTCCCATAATGATAGCCTCATACTCTGCTTGGTTATTAGCTGCCTTGACATCGAATCTGATCGCACACTGCACATCTACTATCCCAGTGCTTTTCTACAAAATGATTCCTGCTCGCAATCCCGTCGCACTAGAGGCCCTATCCATATAAAAGGTCAAGCTCTCAAGATCATCCCGATCTTTCTCTTCAGGGTTGTAGTGTTTCGGACTCAGCTCAACTACAAAATCTGTTAACATTTACGTTTTGGTATCAGGTCAAGATTTGTACTCAATATCATATTCACTAAGCTCAACTGAACACTTCATGAGCCTTCCTGCCATGTGAGGTTTCTGTAAGATCAATCTTAAGGACTGGTTCGTGAACACGTAGACCGCATGGGCTTAGAAATAAGGTCTTAGCTTCTGTGAGGCTATTACTAGGGCGAGGGCTAGCTGTTCTCCAAACAATATCTCTATTCCATCATTTGAGGATTTCACTCACATAATAAACTGGCTTTTGGTCTTTCTTCTATTCCCTAGCTAACACAAAACTAACGGCATGCTCCAACATGGCCAAGTACAAAGAGAGCGTCTCGCCAAAAATAGATAGTGAGAGTATTGGGCATGTTTCAAGATGCCTCTTTAGTTGTTGGAATTCGGCTTCGCATTTCTCATCCCATAAGAATGCTTGTTGCCTCTAATCACCCGGAAGAAAGATATGCACTTATCAGTAGACCGAGACATGAAACGTCCCAGAGCGGCGATGTGACCCGTGAGGCACAGTGCTTCCTTCTGGTTCTTTGGGGACTTCATGTTTACTAAAGTAGAAATCTTGTCATGGTTGGCCATGATCCCCATGTGGGTTATCATAAAGCCCCTTTTTCCAGGTTCAATTTGCTACGGTGTTTTCTCAGAGTTACAAAGGTCTTTTCTAGGTCTGCTATGTGACATGAACTTCCCTTGCTCTTAACCACCATGTCATCCACATATACTTCCATTGTCCTTCCTATTTCTTCTGGAAACACTTGGTTGACCATCCTATGGTATGTAGCCCTAGCATTCTTCAAGCTGAACGGCATGACATTGTAATAGTAAATGTCTTCATTTGCCATGAATGAGTCCTTCTCCTGGTCTTCTTCAATCTTCTTGATTTGGTGATATCAGGAGAAGGCTTCAAGGAAACTATAGAGTGCATACGCAGATGTGGAATCAACCAAATGATCTATCTGAGAAAGTGGTAGCATTCCTTAGGGAAGTCGATACACATTCTCCAATTTTCATCATGTTTGGGCACTAAGACCGTATTTGCGAACCACTTTTAGTACTGGACCTCTCTGATGCCTTGACCAATTTTCCCACCTCAACTTTGATTACCTCTCTTCGAGCAAGGGTGAACTACCTTTTCCTCTATTTCACTGGTTTCCTATCCAGGAGTGTATTGAGTCAGTGTTTGATCAGCCCTCAATCTATTCCCAGTATATCTTGACTGTCCTAAGTGAAATATTATCATTCGCCTGCAGACGCTCGTTCATCTGGTTTTGTAGGTCTGCTGATAGTTTCTTTCCTATCAGGAACATCCTGCCTGGTCCAACCTCGACCCTCTGCAATTCTTCTTTCGTTGACATCCGAATGTCCTTCCCAACACCTAAGTTTATGACGTCCAGCTAGTTCTTGATGCTGTTGACGTAGCACTGTCTGGCAACATGCTGGTCTCCTTGGATGGTCACAATTCCTTTTTCCGATGGGAATTTCATAGTCTAGTGGTAAGTGGAGACAATAGCCTGTAAGCTATTGAGGAACGATCGACCCAATATTGCATTATAGCCAGGGGAGTGACCACGGCGTAGAATGTTCCTAATTTGGTGGCCTCATTGTCATCATGACCCAGGGTGATAAGAAGATCTATCACTCCCAGGGAGCACACCATTCCACCCCTAAAGCCTGGAGGTGCTTATACACCAGCCAAAGGAGATCTGACAGAAGACCCATCTGTTTGTAGGCTTCAAGGGTGAAGAGATTTGTGGCACTTCCATTATCAATGAGTATTCTTTTCACGTTGAAGTTGGGTACGACAGCGTTGATGACCATTGCATTGTTATGAAGAACGGCCACTCAACGTAAATCCTCAAAATTGAAGATTATGGGTTGTTCCTATTCGACCATATGGACCATGTGAATTTCAATGGTTTGCCTCAATGAATGAGCATATAGCTTCCTTGCGGTGCCTAAATCGTCCCCTTGTCGTGATGCCGCCTGATATGACATTTATGGTGCCTATAGCACCCGACCTTCTTGTCAACAGATTTTGCTCAGGATCTCTTCTTTCTATATCACAGTCTTGCCTGTATCTTTCACGAATTTTTTTAGATGTCCTCTTCGAATCAGGCTTTCTATGTGCCTATGACTTATCTGGAAATCACAGTATTTGTCCTTGTTGTTCCCAGTGATCTTAGCCTTCACGGGTTTTGTTCAGTGAAGATCGTAGTTTTCTTTGATTTCCATCAAAATCCAAGCCTTGGAGGTATTGAGAAGGGTTGACGGGTCATGATACCTCTTCTCAAACCGACGATGCTTGGACCTATGATTTCCTTCATGTTTTGCCTTTTTCTGTTAGGATTTTTCCAGAAGGGGTATCGATCTTTTGTCTACTCGCTCTTCGGTGGCTCGAGGAAACAGAGTTTCTTCCATGTTGATATGTTTTTTGGCCCTCTTGAGAAGGCCATTCACGCCTTGGGGGATTCTTGGATAGCTACTTTTTGAACTCTGAGCAACTCACTAATTATGTAAGGGCTGACATAGCAGCCGTTATGTGCAAATCTAGAATCTGTAGCCGCTTGGTATTAAAGCGACTCATAAACTATTGCAG
Source organism: Nyctanthes arbor-tristis (assembly GCA_963692815.1). NCBI lineage: Eukaryota > Viridiplantae > Streptophyta > Magnoliopsida > Lamiales > Oleaceae > Nyctanthes > Nyctanthes arbor-tristis. The sequence continues at coordinate 28,656 of CAVNYN010240496.1, read as the reverse complement.
CGGTTCTCCTAGTTGTTGTCTCATCTGCACAAGTGTAGCAGCCTTTTTCTTAATTCTTTTGCTACTAGTAAAGAAGGTTAGGAACTTCTCTACGAGGTTGTCAAAGCGGCCGATCGATTCTTCTTGCAGCATCCCTTACCAGTCTCTTGCTGGCCCTGTTAACGTTTGTGGAAAAGTGTTGCACAAAATGGGGTCTAGAGCATTTTGCATATCCATAATATCAGTATACATATTCAGATGGTTGTTAAGGTTGCCTATTCCATCATATTCTTTCATGCGTAGGTTCTTGAAGTTATCTGGGAGCGGGAAGGAGCGTACTGCTTCTGTGAAGGGAGATTCCCTGCTAAATGAGGTCATCAAAACTAACCTTTGCCTGAGACCTTCAGCTATCCCTTGCTGTATCATTTTCATGATGACCTCCATCGATAGCGCCACTGTTCTATTAGAACTTGGTGGTCTTACTCCCTTAGCTGACATTCCCGACCCGGTGCTAGGACATCTTCTCGTGCTGGTGCTCCTACCCCCATGGACAGGGTCGTTAGCGACGGAAGGACTAGGAACCAATGCAATTGTTGTGGCTGTCGTTGTAGGAGCTGGGGCAATTCAAAGACCTGTCTCTGCAGAAATTCGATCTTGGCCAGAGGAGGAGAGTCGGCACATTGCGCTGGTCTTTGTTCATCGTTATGAGGAGGGACCAAAGTGCTGGGAGGAAGGTAGGCACTGTGTATCCTGCCTCCGTGGTCCGAGATCTATTGTGTGGGGTGGAAAGCATGCTTTCTAGGATTCCCATAGACGGTGCCAAATGACAATGTCAAATTCATCCAAGTACGTTAAATAAGATCTCCCTCACACCTTGAGCTCCAAAGACCTTGCAAAAAAGGCTTGGAGGTGTGCTTTCGAAGCCTCCTCAGTGTAAAAGTAAAGGGGTCTTAGATAAAGGAAATGCTTCACACACAGAAAGAGAGAGAGAGAGAGAGAGAGAGAGAGAGAGAGAGAGCGAGAGAGAGAGAATGAAAAATGTGTTACCCTGGGATGTGTGCATGTAAACAGTATTTATAAAGGTTTCCTACAAATAAAGACAAAATGTCCTTGAGCTGCAATGGGCTTGCAAGCACTTGTTTCACCATTCATGGGCCTAGCCCAACAACTGGCTAATTGATAGATATAACACTTTCACACAGCATTCACATATATACACTAAGAAATTTCACTATTACACAAGATGCAGCAAGGAAATTACATCCTTTTCAAAGCCAAATTCATATACATTCAGTTATCTTTCACTCCAAGGTATACAAATTTTCAGCAACCACTACACTTATGTACACACATCTATGCATGGCTGGGAAGGTTTAGTGACTTTCCTCTTTTGATTCAAATCCGTCCTTCGATCGATTGCCCCTCAACGACTAGACATCACACCACCATCCATCCATTTCAAATGTAACATCACCGTTCCCTACATTCGTGGTCGCGTGTCGAATGCGCCAAAATAATAAATACCTTACTCCACTAAAATTAAAATAACTTGTAGAAGCGGAGAGCAAGAGTCGAACCCACAGAGAACATTGGATAAATCTAAGCGTTTCGTGTCAACTAGTGAAAAGAGGGGTTATTGTAAATCGAACTAAAATTAATAAAAATAAAAGAAGAAAGAAAATAATGAATATTCACAAAGAAAAATAAGAAAATAAACGTTAAATCTAGTTTTTGGTTCAGTTGTGCACTTCGCATAAAAGATAGTAATCAATGGCAACGTCATTTCTACTCTATTGCAAAACTATCAACTCTAGGCAACAAGAAGTTCTACTACCCGGATTTTCCCTTAAGTATATCTAATCAAAATAAATTCTTCAATTAGACCTAACCGTTTGGGCAATTTAGAATAAGATCTCTAGATTTAGAACAAGATTGCATGAAAAATTAGGAAAATAAGTTAGTCTAAGTAATAAATTCATAAGTTTGATCTATTTAACTTAGGTTGTGTTATCCTTAATGATTAGCAATCATGTTGCTACTTGAATTTGGAGAAACAACAATTAAGGATTGAAAGCCTAGATCTAGCAATAGAACATTAACCATTCAACGTATTAGGCCTAAACTAGGTCATCCAATTAACATTCATAAGCATGAAAAATAGAATATCACAATCAATTCCACGAGAGAGCAAGAAACAACATTACTAATATTGATTAATTAAGAACAAGAAGTAGCAACAACATCCCCTTGAACCGGAGGAAGGGAGAAAATAGCCTTCCTCCGACCCTTGTCTTTGACGAAGAAAATAAATCTATGAAAGTTGTGGATGGGAGTTGTGTGAAGTTGTGTGATATGACCCCTTTATATAGGCTCTAAAATCCCTAAAAGAATGAAGAAAAATCGTGTACAAAATATATCATAAAAAGAATTTTAGATGAACAAGGAAAATAGGAAAAAATCTTCGCATGTGAGGCAATGCGGCCGCACAAGGAAATCTGGCCGGTTCTGCTGCATCGGTGCACAACCGTACAGCTGCATGAGGCTTCTGTGCTGCCGCACGGAACTTCTATAGCTTTTTTCTCTTTTTTCTCGGTCCCTTATTTTTGTTTCCTATGCCTTGGTCCCCGAGCTCCAAAATCTTTGCAAAGTCCGCCCGAATTTGAATCTTTTTAATTATTTCTTTATTCCTATAACAAATAAACAAACTCAACATAAATAACTACTTTAACACAACAAAACACATAATAAACTACTAGTATGGAGAAATTAAACAATCTAATAAAGTACCTATCAAATTCGCCCCACACTTAAACCGTTGTTCGTCCTCGAACAACACACAAAACACAAACACAAACTATTAGATTCTCTCAGTTACACACAAGGCAAACAACTTACCATTTAGCTCATAGAAAATTAAGGTAGCTTGCCTAATAAAAAGGACCGAAAGCAATGCTAGAGTCATGAGAGTTAATTTCCTCTTTTTTTTCACAAGTAGGGATTAATCCTTCAAGACTCATAAAATGTCACGAACAAGGGTACTCAAGCAACCTTTAGAATCATGTAACACAACTCTTACCTGAAATAGTATAAACCGGATAGGCCGACCCTCACAGATAAGTCCATTATTCGCTCAAGTGTTTATGGGTTAAATGTTTACACTCAAGATTCTATCCAATAGGAGAGTTCTACCATAGGCTTGTAAGATTTCTCATTCTCCACCACTTAGGTGCACATGCATAACACAAATCAAAAGGTCTTTAAGGGTTGTAACGAGGCTAAGAGTCAAGGTGGGAAAAATTTGGGGAAGTGAGGCTAATGAACTATTGGAAATAGTGGAACACTAAATTTATAACATTCAAGCATTTTCTTTTATACTTTCTTCTCCTTTTTTTTTTCATTTTTTTCCACTGTCACATCCTTTCTTTTTCTATTTCTTTGCACAAAATTTCATTTTCTAATTTTTTTTGTTACCCTTTTTTTCTTTTTGTTTTTACTTTTTCTTTTTTTTTTTCCTTTCACTCTTCCTTCAACTCTTTCATCTTTTCACATAATGAAACCACACCAGCGTATACATAATCAAATTAACATCCTATTTCACCCAAACCTCATCAATAACAACTACTCCTCCCCACACTTTTTTCTTATTCACCCCGAGCGATAAAAGAAATCACCAATCCATTAGTCCGTTAGCAAGGTAAGGTGTATATTATTTTTGGCTCAAGACTAGTATCAAGGGGTGTAAAGAAAGAAATAGGTTATAAAGTTCAAAGGGGTATGCAAAAGATAATTAATTGATAAGGTAGGTTTTTTAGCTAAAGTGGTTAATCAAGAAAGCGTGTCTCAAAGATAAGGTAGGCTTTTTGGCTAAAATGGCTGAAGTGGCTCAAGATAATCATATTCATGTCATGCATGTAGCAATGCAGCCTCAAAGAGAAATAAAGCAAGTTTTAGAGAAATAAACCCATGGAAGAATATCACAGAACAATAAAGATAGTGAGATTGATAAAGATGTGTCAGTATAAGGCTCAAAAAACTCACTAGGTTAAATAAGTCAACCTAATCCAGCCATAATCAATTCTAGGCAAAGTGAATAAAATAGAAGGTGCGAGATCACTTATTCAATCATGTTATGAATCTCTTTAGGCTAAAAGCACAATTTTATTATTTTTCTCTCTTACTCTAGCATTGCTCAAGATTCTAATTACAGCTAAGCTACCAAATTTTTTCAGTAATTAACAAGTTGTTGCCTCGTGTCCAACCGAGATTTAAAAAAAAAAAAATCAAGATAAAAACACGAAACTGAACAATGAAAGCAGTAAAAACACCTAAAATACAAAGCAAGTAGTGACTCACAAAACACACAATTCCTTCCCCCCACATTTAAACTCTACATTGTCCTCAATGTAGAATCAAAAAACACAAAAAGAAGGAAAGGAAAAAAGAAAAAAAAGAAAATAATATATATTTTTTTAAACATTTGGTTTGGTACAAGCGCACCAGACCAGCTGCACCAAACCAGCAGTTTTGCCAGATTTTTTTCTTTTTTTTTAAAGAAATAAACTACTTACCCTACTTCCTCACTAAAGACGCATACCATTATTCAAAAAAAAAAATAAAAGATAAATACACAAGAAATCTAAACAAATTAATGAAACAAAAATACTCAAAAATAAAACTACTCCCTTCTTGGGATGCCTCCCAAGCAGCGCCTTTGTTTAACATCTTTGGCTCAACCTAGCCTTTGAGTGGCTAATTGGCATAGGTCCTCTTTAATAGCACGTTGTTGTCCTTGAACTCTTCATAGTCCGTTCAACGTGCACAAAGTCTGTTCGATCTCTGTGTCAAACAACAATAGATTTTGATTAGAGGATTGGATATTGATTATTCAAAATAAAGAAAATAACAAAACTAATTATAAAAGTAAAACTAGTTAACACAAAAATACTCAAATTAATCACACCGTTCCCCTGGCAACGGCGCCAAAAACTTGGTCGTGTGTCGAATATGCCAAAATAATAAATACCTTACTCCACTAAAATTAAAATGACTTGTAGAAGCAGAGAGTAAGAGTCGAACCACAGAGAACGTTGGATAAATCTAAGTGTTTCGTGTCAACTAGTGAAAAGGGGGGTTTTGTAAATTGAACTAAAATTAATAAAAATAAAAGAAGAAAGCAAATAATGAATATTCACAAAGATAAATAAGAAAATAAATGTTAACTCTGGTTCCTAGTACAGTTGTGCACTTCACATAAAAAATAGTAATCAATAAGAATGTCGTTTCTACTCTATTGCAAAACTATCATCTCTAGGCATCAAGAAGTTCCGCTACCTGGATTTTCCCTTAAGTATATCTAATCAAAATAAATTCTTCAATTACACCTAACCGTTTGGACAACTTAGAATAAGATCTCTAGATTTATAACAATGATTGCATGAAAAATTAGAAAAATAAGTTAATCTATGTAATAAATTCACAAGTTTGATCTATTTAACTTAGGTTATGTTATCCCTAACGATTAAAAATCATTAGTTGTTACTTGAATTAGAAGAAACAACAATTAAGGATTGAAACCCAAGATCTAGCAATAGAACACTAACCATTCAACATAGTAGGCCTAAACTAGGTCAAAAAATTAACATTCATAAGCATTAAAAATAGGACATCACAATCAATTCCACAAGAGAGCAAGAACCAACATTACTAATATTGATTAATTAAGAAAATGAAGTAGCAACAACATCCCCTTGAACTGGAGGAAGGGAGAAATTAGTCTTCCTTTGACCCTTGCCTTTGACAAAGAAAATAAATCTATGAAAGTTGTGGATGAGAGTTCTGTGAAGTTATGTGATATGACCTCTTTATATAAGGTCTAAAATCCCTAAAAGAATGATGAAAAATCGTGTACAAAATATATCATAAAAAGAATTTTAGACGAGCACAAGGAAATCTGGCCGATTCTGCTGCACCGGTGCGCAACCGTGCTGCCGCACGGAACTTCTATTGTTTTTCTCTTTTTTTTGGTCCCTTATGTTTTGTTCCTTATGCCTTGGTCCCCAAACTCCAAAATCCTTGCAAAGTCTGCCCGAATTTGAATCTTTTTAATTATTTTTTTATTCCTATAACAAATAAACAAACTCACTATTTTAACACAACAAAACACATAATAAACTACTAGTATGGAGAAATTAAACAATCTAAAAAAGTACCTATCAATTCAACTCTGTTTCAAACACAAGAAATATCATAACATAGGATTAACTTCACAAATCGTTCCCAAACTTTAAGTTAAGTCTCGATTTCATCCCAACCTTTGTTAAGACACCCCACAGCCCACAGTTTTTGATAAATTCACACAAATCATCCTTTTTTACACTATTCCACAAAATTTTTAACAAAAGGATAATTATACCCCTTAAAAATTTTAAAGTTTTTTAAAAAAAGGTTTAAAAATAATAAAAAATTTAAAAAAAGAAAACACCACTCAATCCCCACCCTTCCCCCAAGTGCTTCCGTAAACGATGGCCAATGCTGCCGTAGTCTCCCCCTATTTGTGCGGCCAGAAATGGCAGCACTGCTACCATTTCTCGCAGCACTTTGGCAGCCAGAAATGGCAGCATTGGTTGCCATTTTTGGCGGCCAAATGGGGTGAGGCTAGGGTGGGTTGTTTGGTGTTTTTTTTTTAACTTTTTTATTATTTTTAAACCTTTTTTTTTTAAAATTAAAAAGTTTAAGGGGATAATCGTCATTTTTTTAAAAATTTTGTGGAATAGTGTAAAAAAAGGACAATTTGTGTAAATTTATCAAAGGTTGGGGACTGTGGGGTGTCTTAACAAAGGTTGGGGATGAAATTGAGACCTAACTCAAAGATTGGGGATGATTTGTAAAATTAACCCCATAACATACGTACACAACCTGCATCTCCCAATTAGGCCATCGTTTGCCTTCATACCACCACCTCTCTGTTGGCCCCTCAAACACCCATTCATCAGCTAGAAAAAAGGAGAAGAGGAAACAAAGAAGCCAAACTAGCAGTGGAAGCCATGGCTACCGCCGTTCAACATCGCTCGCCACCACTACCTTTTGCCGTTTCCTCTTCATTTTACCATAAAAGATACCAAAAATCAAAAGCCCATAGAACTCTCGACGTACCTCAGACAAGAGCCTTACTAGAAGTCCCTCGAACCAGCCGTGCCAAACTCCATTGTGAACCCCATTTCAAAGCGCTGCTCCTCGTGAACTTACCTTTGCCGAAACATTTGTGAACCTGATCGAACCCAATTCTCAAACCCAATGCCGATCTTTACTTCTCAAACCTGCGACCTCTCTGTCTTGTGAACCACCACGGTGTCGACCCAAATTGGAACCTGCCTCGACCAACACTTAAACCACTCAAACTTGTCCCATTGTCCATCGTCGATCAAATCCCTCCCACTCTCAGACTCTGTTTTGAATTAAAATTGAGGGAATTGATTTTAAGTTAGGGATTTAATTGAATTTAGATTTGCACCCAAGATCTTTGTGTTTCAATTGTTCCATATTACTCCTTTAGGAGTTATGAGTTTTTGAGTTGGCCATTTGAGTCCTTAGTATCTTAATTTCAGTCCCTGAAGTGTGTTCCCATCTGATTCCAGCCTTGGAATTTATTAGTTGATTCGTTTCAACCACCAAAGTTTTGAAAAACTCCATTTATGGAATTGATATGAAAGTACGTGCATGATATAGCTTACCTGAATCGGGAGCCCATAGACTTAGCTCTCCAATTTTGGCGGGCCCAGATACGTAGATAATTAGCTTGTTTGAAATGGCAAGCCTCAAGATTTAACTGCCTATGTACATGTGTTTAACTGAATAATATGTATTTCATGTTTAAATTTAGTGCGCGGAATCTACTGGGTGTTTCTTCAAAACACCTCAGTATGACAATTGAGAAAATTGAATTACTGTTTAACTGTTAAACAATGTTTTCTTTTGTTTGAATAATTATAGACTGTATAGTTTTTATTTCAAGTTAAACTATTTTGTTAATTGTTGACGGCGGTTCATTTCGGAATTCTTGGAGATTGTTTTTTCATGAAATGTTATTTAAATAAATAAAAAAATTCCGTACTTTTTATGTAATTATTTACTTTCCACATTTTTAATGAAATATGATATAATTAGTAGCGTCACGGGTACTCAGAACTCGAGGCGTTACACGGGTGCTAGACCAGTGATAGTTAATTTGACATATATGTTTTAGTGCTATCAAGTGAATTATTTGTAATCATAACCGTTGGGAAAGGAAAGCTTATATCTCAACTAGTGAGTCTTTTATAGTACATGATGTTTTCTCAAATTAACATAAGTCTCATGTTGCAAAGAAAAATTTATAACTTGCATAGTTGATGGATTAATACAATAACTACATATTAAAACGACATGAAACTAGTGCAATATAATTGTCGGTATCTCTGTAATGTGTTTTGACAAAAACAATGCTAGTTATTGATTGCTTAAGCTTATTATTTTTTTTGCTTATGAAATATAAGATCAAGATTAATGTTGGGGGAAAACTTATAACTTTTGCCCCCCTTTTCCACTGCACCTAAATAATGTTGATGGGTATTAGGGGTGGAAAAACTTAAAAAAATTGGGTTTAAAAATATAAAAGAGGAGCTAAATTTAGCCCCACATTTAGAGAATTGCCCCATGTATATTCTACATTTTTCCCCCAACACTAATAATGCTTTAATTTACTTAAGAAAAGTAATTTGCATGCTCAAATCCTTAATTGTCTTTGAGGTTTCATTTTGCTCAAAATTTTATGTCAACAATTTTGACTAAGACTATGTCTAAATCGCATCATGAAATGTCGAACTATTAACTTGCTTGTGTGGACACTCAATCATGAAATGTCGAAATATACAGATATGCAAAATCGTATCATCTGATATAAATTTGCCCTTTACACATTGGCTTAACATTATTGCCGTTTTCTTGGCTAGTACACCATTTGACATGTGAGGTCGTAATTCTTGAGGGACTTCCTAAAGCAATGTCGAGAGTAAACAATGCTCCCATTGAGATCAACCATGTATTGATTGTCAACTTGTGTAACTTACCATCGAGGACAAGCCAAGAACTCTCACCATTGGAGGCTCATGGTCTTATTGTTACTAGACAACTACCACTACTATAGAAAAGCCTAATAGGCGTCGATTGTAATCACTAATACGCATCGGTTTCTTCGTCAACGCATATGTAGCCGACGTTCATACCAAAAGGATAGGCGTCGTTGTTTGTCGACGCCTAAATGTGACAATAGGTGTCAGTTGTTATATTACAACCGATGCCTTAACACAACAATAGGTGTCGGTTTTTGGTAGAAACCGACGCCTAAAGTAAAACATAGGCGTCGGTTTCGTGTCAACAACCGACACCTAGCGTATAAATGTATATATTTTTTTAATTTTAATATAACTAGAGGCGTCGATTGTTGTAGAACAACCGACGCCAAATTATTTTTTTTTAAATATAAATTACACCAGATCAAATTCTACCAATTTTCGTGTGACCCAAAAACAACAAATGCATCCACAACTAGCCAAGAGAAAGCAGCACCAATACTAACAATTTACATACACTTTAAAGTAATTAGCACCAACTTGATGTAAATGAATTTATACAAATACTACTACAAAATAAGCTAACGTAAATAAACCATTGAATTAAAATAAAACTAACCATTGAATCTAATGAGACTTGTACAAAAATCAATACATACTATATTACTATACATATATATATATACTCCTCTAATCCTCACCGGCTTCATAAAAATCTAACTACAATCAATAGTTAAGACCAAAAATCACGTACAATTTTGGAGAAAGTACCAGGCCCATAATTCCCGAACCTCATCTATATTCGCTTGAATATATGATCTAGTTTTATATGCCTACAACAAAGAAAAAGAAATATAATTATACTTGGTTAATAAAGTAAATACCATTTTGATTAGGTAATTCTTAGTATTCGATAAATATTTATACCGTATCAAGATATTCTTTGGTACCAGCATATATGGTGACTATCTCGTACATATTTCTCATCACACAGTAGCCATAGTCATCAGATCCGGGTTGCTGAGCGCACTAAAATTTCGAACGAGTTTAAAATAAATATTAGTAATTAAATCACTAAAATTTGAAACTTCAATAGTTATTGTAACATATAGAGGATATTTTTCATACATTGATTGTTTTCCACATGAGACTTTTCTTCACTATTTTTCCTAACATCCACAATGTTTTAAGTACCCTAAAATTATAATATATACACACACATATATATAAGTTAAACAAGTTAAAATTAGAAAAAAAAATAATATACAATAATTACTGATAATTGCTTACACAGTCAACTATGGCTTGATAGGCATGTTGTGCCCGTTATCCTCTAGAGAGTCAAAGAAGTAAACCGTATTACGTGATAGGCATAGCACCAGCAGCATCCAATGGTTTCTAGAATATTTTATAAAAATATAAATTTGAATATTTAGCAACAAATAACTCAAACTAAGCCAAGGCAAAACAACAAATGAATAGCTGCAACGATTTGACCCCATAAAATACGGTGCTAGAATGTACTTTTTATCTATCATTTCTCCCATCTCGTGGAGCATGCACTCATAACTCGTCTATTGAGTTGCTCCGTAATTAATAGCCCCGACCAACGATGGACAAAGAAAGCCGATATTTTGAATCTCCAATTGCATGCACAAATGGTGTAGGTACCTGAAATACATTGTGCTAAACGTGAAATGTCAAATTAAAATTTATATGATGCACTTAATTGTGAGAGGGGAAGTCTTACATTTTCCAAACTTACAAAATAGATGCGTTCAGCCAGTGCATGTTGAGCAAGTTGGCTATATCAGTGATGAAAACAGTAACTTCACGGTCCATTTTGTCGGGGTAGAGAAACACATCTTTCCTGTTCAGCACCTCAAAATCTTTCCTATTCAGCACCTCAAAGAAATCTATAGAGAGGGGTAGTTTAACAGTTAGATCATACAACGTTTTGAGGTTGGGAGTTAGGGAAGCCAATGTTGCATCGTCAACGAGATTGGGGTGAGCCGAAGAAACTTCAAAACTCGAAGGCTGTTTGCCTTTTGCCTCGGATGCTGCTTGCTCGGGTAACGGTTCCTGTAGTGAAAATTTGTTTGCTATCAATGTTAATTAAATCCAAAATCCAGAAAAGCGTATTATGTATGTTCATTTAATTACCTCACCTAACATCACTAAATGGGTAGGCCACTGAGCGTAACCACCTTCACCTTCATCCACCAACTACCCGGCCGAATGAATTTGGCACTGGAAGAAGATAATTGTCCGCATCTTCATATACATTGTCAATTAAGACTTTGTAATGACCGGCCAATAATTGTGCACTGTGCATCATCGTAGTAGCTTCAAAAGGGTAAACCATGCCCACCACGACAATTCTAGTGACGCCGTCGTAATTAAGGATGAGGCAACAAGGGGTCAGCTTCTCTAGATATTCAATATAAATGAACAAATTAACGTTAGCTGTAAGTATTGGAATGAATTTAATGCTTTCAACATCATCATAACGAAACACTATAAATATTGAATGTCAAGATCTGGTGGGGGATCAGCCGACTGGCGGCTACTTTGAGTCGTTTGTCTGACTGAAGGACTCACTGCAGTAGGTATTTCTACGTTGTAAAATTGTGAGGAGGCTTCCATGCCATAGCGTTGGAAGACAGAGGCCATCGGCGATTGCATCATATCGAATTGAGCCTGCATCTGGGTCATGGTCTCTTTCCTTACCCTCTCAGTGATGTTGGCCTCCACCTCCACTGTGATGGCTTGTCAAAGATCCTCCAATGACACGACCCCACTCACTATTCCCCTAGTCTCATCAGGGCGTACATCAACGTCCCTTATACTGACGTATCCACCGTAGCCCCTCACTCGACTAGAGTGCTCCTCTTTTCGGAGCTCCGCCGTTAATATATCTCGCTGTCTCTTTGGGGCAAACGTCCCTTGGCTGGCCTCCTCGCACAATTTTTTCTATTTCAAAATTGAAATGCAAATATTATACAGGTGAATAAAGGGAAGCTAAATTAAGTAAAGCGAAAATTAATTATTAATGTATACTTACAATTTTCTCAAAAACCGCCTTGGTTTTATCTTTCAGCTTGTGACAATTTGCATCTAGACCTTTCTGATACCTTGCTTGAGCCTAGTCTAGACTACGATCATCGATCTGAAGGGTCGAGCTAACTGACCCACAAGATGAGGAGGAAGATAAGGGGTCAACAACGGCCCAGTCCGCCCCTCCTACGAGCATAACCAGCGAGCCTAAAAAGTGAGGGTGCTCATTTTGTGCTTGACTCTACCTCGCATTCCTGCTTTTCTACTGAAAGTTAATTTACCAACTGCTTTAGTTTTCTACCCAATCTTTACCAAATTGAACCATGTAAACTCATTCAATACCTTGACATCTTCCCATACGAGATCCTTAAGGGATGGCTCAACTGCCTTCCAATCTTTAGAGTTTATATGCATATGGATCCGAACCGCACTCCCCACGTACTTGCCAAAGTCAAAAGCAAATGGCCCGACAGGCTGACCAAGCTCATCCAATTCAACCGCTACATCCTGCTTTTTCTTCTACCTGCAAGTTGACAGACCTCTCGTCCACTTCTTTTTGCTGCTAGCCTCCTCATTTGCTACACCAGAATTGTCAGACATAAAAAGCGCTCACTATAGATGCATGTAATGACAAAAACAACCACAAACACCTTAGTGTAACCAATAAAGCTGCAAGTAAAACAACAAGATACAAGCCACAAACAAGATAATTAGCAAGGCATTTACAACACAAAATGAAAATGATCTTACATTATGATACTATAATGAGCGATGGTCAATCCAGTGGCCTTCCTTGTGATCCAAACGCTTGTAATTTGTGTCTATGCTATCATCCCCTATAGGTATATATTGTTTACCAACAGAGAATTGAGGGGTTTCGTCAAATTAATCATACTCTTCTTCGTCGACCACATCATCAATACCAACTATACATCTCTTGCCTTGAAGGACGACTGACCAGTTAGGCTCAACAGAACCAACAATGTAGAATAACTATTTTGCTTGTGATGCAAGTATGAAAGGGTCATCAAGATAGCCTAGCTGACCAAAGTCTACCAGAGTAAAACCTAATTCGTCAACTCGAACACCCCGGCGGTTTTCAACCCACTTACAACAAAAAAGAGGCACATTCAGAACCTTGTAATCAAGCTCCCAAATTTCTTCAATGACGCCATAATACGACATTGCTGCATCAACTGGCCTCCTATGATTGACGCTAGAATATTCTGATGAAAGTGCTACTAACGTCACTCCACTGTTCTACATCGTGCTTTTATCGTCCTAACGTTTAGTGTAAAATGTGTACGTATTAATATCATAGCCCTTGTAAGAAGAAACATCCACCCCAAGGCTGTACGCCAACCATTTTATTGTTTCCGTAACCACCGTTGGTGTGTGGGACAACTATTGGAGCACTCTATCTCTAAACTATGTTATAAATGTGCGATTTCATTGGTCAGCCACATCTCACGTTTCGAAGGATTTTAACGCCTTAACACCGAAGTGTGCTCGTCTAAATATGGGTGAACTACAGTAAGCTGCTGCAAAACAAGGAGGTGTGCTTTATCTCGCATTTCGGCCCTGGGCACGATTGATCAGAATCCAATCATACCTTTACCTCCAAGTCTTCCTTCGTGTCGCGATTTAGGAATACCAATGGCCACCATCTAGGTAATCTGTACAAAATTCAATAGCCTCCTCAGCAACATAACTATCAATTATACTCCCTTCTGGTCGAGATCGGTTTCTCACGTATCCTTTCAAAATACCCATGTATCTCTCAAATGGATACATCTGCCGCAAGAACACCGAACCCCAGATCTTAATTTCCCTAACCAAGTGAAGATTAAATGCACTACAACATCAAAAAATAATGGTGAAAAATACATTTCAAACTGGCATATTGTGACAACAACATCGACCTGCAAACCATCCAATGTCTCGGGATCAATGACCTTGCAACAAATTGTGCTGAAGAAGAAGCAGAGCTTAGTTATGACATGCTTGATATGGTTTGGAAATATACCTCGTATTGCAACCGGCAATAGCTGTTGCATGAAGACACGACAATCATGAGACTTTATTCCAACTAATTTCAAGTCTTTCATACTTACAAGTCTCTTGATGTTTGACGAATAGCCAGATGGAACCTTAACAGCATTCAGACACTCACAAAAGCTAGCTTTCTCTTGTTTGGACAAGGTATAGTATGCATGGGGCAAAAATGTACGCTTTCCAGACTCCTGAGAAGCCAACTGCTCTCATATCCCCATTTCCACCTTGTCTTTTCTAACTTTGATACCATCTTTCATCCTTCCAGGAATATTCAATAACGTTCCGATGAGACTGTCGCACACATTTTTCTCCACGTGCATTACATTGAGATAGTATCTAACTTGCAAGTGTTGCCAGTATGGTAGCTCCCAAAATATAGATCGCTTCTTCTATATACTCTTCTGTGGAGGCTTTGAAGTTTTACCATACACAACATTAACATTTTCACTCTCTCATAAACCTTTTTTCTTGTTAACGGCAAACGGGCGACTCGAGTTTCAATTCTCCCATTAACGGCAAATGGGCGACTCGACTCTCATAAACATTAAGATCCGATGACTCATGAAGACATTTTTCTTGCAGTTAGTCAACCAAAGATCAATCGTCGTATCTTCACAAACGGGGCACCCTTTGGCTCCTTTGATATTATAACCTGACAAGTTACTGTACACTGGAAAGTCATTTATGGTACAAAAAATCATTGCACGTAGTGTGAAATGTGATCGGCTATGTGAATCAAACACCGACACACCTTCGTTCCACAATAACTTCAAAACATCAATGAGTGGCACTATATCATTTCTCGGCTGTTTAGACCCCAAAATGAACAACGACAACATTATGTACTTCCGCTTTATACACAACCAAGGAGGAAGATTGTAACACACCAAAAGAACCGGCTAAGTGCTATATCAACTACTCATATTACCGTACGGGTTCATTCCATCTGTACATAGTCCAAGCCGAAGATTCCTATCTTCGCCACCAAATTCAGGAAACATCCTGTTTATATTCCTCCACTGAGGAGAATCGGCTGGGTGTCTGAGTTTTCCATCTTCCTTCCTCCCATCAGCATGCCATCTCATTTTCTTTGCATCGTTTGCATTTGCAAACAAACATTTGAATCTAGATATCACTGGCAGATATCATAACACCTTTGGTGGAGGGCCTTTCTTGTCCACACGTTTATCATGGCCGTCCTTTCTCTTATACCGTGACACCCCATACTTTGGGCACACATGCAAGTCCTCGTACTCATGCCGATACCAGACACAATCATTTGGACATGTGTGCATCTGCTCAATCTCCATACCCAACGGGTACAACAATTTCTTTACCCCGTAGGTTGAGCTAGGAATCTCATTATCCTCTAGAAGCATATCTTTTAGAAGTTCCAACAACCCTGTGAAACTCCTGTCACTCCACCCATTCTTTGCTTTCAAATTATACAATTTAAACACAGCAGACAACTTTGTAAACTTATTACATCCAGGAAATAATGGCTTTTCGGAATCAAGGAACAAGCCATAAAAAATTTGCGGAGCCTCAGTGAAATCATCTTCTATATCACGCATCATTCAATCAGTCCAGTCGTTCTGGACATCATCATTATCTTCTCTGGCCAGATTAATTTCATCACTCCTATTTACCATGCTCTCCTCCTAAGCATCCTCATTGACATTAGTACTAGTCATAGGAAGTAAATCTTCACCATGCCAAAACCACCGCGTATAACCTTCGTTAAAACCACGCCTAATCAAATGGTGCTTTACTTCCATATAGCTATGATAATTTTGAAGATTCTTACAATCGCGGTAGGGACATACTATCAGTTCTTCCCATTTCCTTTTTCTATTATCCTAGGCAAATTTTATAAATTCTTCAACCCCTTCCAAATATTCTAGTGTGATACGTCTCCCATACATCCAACTCCCACCCATATATATCTCACGACCTATGTCAAGATATTGAAAGCGGGTAATTTTTTTTGTGCTTATCGAATACATTTGACATGTTATAGCGTTTCGTTAATTTATTTGACCAACAATACTTGTTAATTACATATTCATTCCCATCACACACTTCATCAAATTGCTTTTCATTATTTCATTATTATAAAAATTTATTTGTTCATCAATATTTGTTAATTATACATATTTATTTGCATCACAAATTTAATCATAGAATAGTTACATTATTTAATTTTAATTTTTTAATTTATCTACCAAAACTTCTCGGCACATTTACAATATTGAAATTTAATCAAAGAACTATTACATTAGTATTTGCCCTTTTTAAAGTATTACAGGTCATGACACAATCTTTCTATGCTACTCTATTGACATCATAAATTTAATCAAATAATTTTTGAGTTATTTGATTCATTTCCTTTATTTAAATTTCAACACTTACTAATTACTTATGTATTCCCATTACTATTTTTGTTCAAAGAAACAATATTAATTTATGTATAAAACACTAAACAATGTATACACGTATACCCATCTTTACCAAATTTAACAAAATGCCTCAAAATCATAATTCTAAATCCAAAATAAATATTTCTTCACACAATAAAACCAATTTTCTCATTACAATGTATACATATATATTTAACAAAAATATATACTTATATACATATATAACAATGTATAACAAAAAGTATATTTAACAAAACATCATAATTTAACAAATCAACAAAAAACCATATATAACAAAAAATATATTTAACAAAACATATAATTTGACAAATTAACAAAAAATCATATATAAGAACAAATATCCTTTAAAAAAAACAACAAATATATTTAACAACGCATACATATATACCCATCTTTATCAAATTTCAGAAAAAACCCTAAAAATCATAATGTCTAAATCCAAAATAAATATCTCATCACACATAAAAACCAATAATCTCATTACAATCTAACCAAAAAAAATGGAGAAAAAGTTATACCTTGAAAATTCTTTAAAAAATATGGAAGAAAAAAATGCAATGCACTAACACAGCTGTCCACCGCCGCCGCCATATGTCACCTTCAACTATCAAGAGTTAACTGGCAATGAAATTAATACAAAAAAAAATACTGAGAAGATGGAAAATCAAGTGAAATTACCAGGATGTCAGGCCAAATGCACTCACCAGCCACCTTACCGCCGCCGCCTCCACCTCTCGCCGAATGGCTTGGGTGGAGATCTAGGGATTTTGGGGTCAAAATATGGGAAAGGAATTTTTGCAATGTGACTCAAGGCTGAAAATGAGCCTCGCGTTAATTTTGAAATGGGTTTTAAGGATTGAAATATGGTTTCGGCGAGATTAGAGTTCAAAACAAAATTTTCAGCAGGAACTTCAAATGGGGTTTAGTGAATCTGGGTAGGTGATATAAAAGGAACGAGCGTCGGTCCCTTATTGAGATCGACGCCTCATGTATTTAGAGGCGTCGGTCCCTTACTAGCACCGATGCCTAAGTTGTTAAGGGGCGTCGATTGCCAGATAACAACTGACGCCCCTTCTACTGCTCGACTTTGGGCGTCGGGTCTTAGCTAAGGACCTGTGCCTATAATAGTAGCGTTTATTTCAATTTTGCCACCGCGTATTGTTTACGCATCATTTTTCCCAAAAACCGACGCATATTTCCAATTTTTTATATGAAATTCTGTAGTAGCGTACTTAACTAGTAAATTAATATTGGGGACAAGCATGGAAGTCTTTAGTTGTTACAAATCTAGTTCTAAGACTAGCCCAAATTGAAAATGGCAAAAGTTAGAATGTAGAAACAGGCTCAACTGCAAAGAACAAAGCTAAGAACAATAAAAGGACAACGTTATTTGCCATTGCTGAGCTCATTTTCCAAGAATATTTCATGATGGCACCCATAAAAAATGAAGATTACAAAAGAGCCCATCTACTTAAAAGCCGCCTTGGAGAACTAAATTTAGGCATCTTGGAGGTTTGAGTATTTAGGTCTGGCCTCATTGGCAGTGGCCTCTGTATAACTCAGACATATCGTTATTATGCACAGAGACCAAAGGCTATGTAATTATAACACTTGACACCTTGGAGTGTGGGTAGCGTCCTCCTTACAAAGCTTGAAGTTTCTTTCACCACCACATTCCAACTAACAAGAACAGCTCAAATCCTACTTATATGGCCACTCTAGACCTATATAAGCCATCAACAGGAGCCGTCAACAGGCTGACACCACCCCGAATCATCCAACTAGGGTAAAAGAAGAATCCTACACTCCTATGAATAAATCACATGATGATCTTATGATCTCAATAATTGATTTGACATGTACTGACTCTTAGGAATTGAACGTCACATGGACATTGGAAATAAATAAATTCAATTCCTAAAAACAGAGATCGACCTTGCACTAAGAAAGAATTTGTAATAGGGAAAATACCTCTTTGATGAACGAGGTGAATTCTAGATTCTAATTGACTATTGATACAAAAATTGTCACCGCAGCTGTCTAATTGTCTAATCTCTATCTAATAGTAATCTACATGGCAAAAAGGGATACGAAACTCTAAAATTATGGAGAATTCAAAGCAGATTTTTGTAGTATATTTAGGTTTCTATCAGTTTAATATGCTAGAAAAAAATTAATAGAAATACTACAGTCTAATCGTGTAGAATTTGTCTTACAAATGCACTTATATGAAACTCTAAATATAAGGTGCATATTTATATTCATAGATAACCCTAGTCTTACTGATATGTTATGGGCCTAAAACTAAACAAGTTAATTAATTAATTTGAACAGGTTAAACCTGATCTAACTAATTGAACCTTGGACACTAATTCCAACAATCTCCCACTTAAACAAGTTTCATTCCAAGTTATCAATTCTTAACTTTTGTGTATGGCCCATAAGGCTGCCACTCATAATGGTAAACATCGAGATACTATTATTTTAGTCTAATTAGAATAAGACAAATTAAAATCCTATTTTAATTTATCATCAATTCACTTAGATCGATCAGTTCACGTCGCCGTCCAAGTTTCACATCTAGTAATGTGTCAAGGCGACTCATGTGATGGGAAAATTATGTGGTATGACATGCCGGTATCTATATGGTTATGAGAATGTCATGTGGTATAACAATCATTATATAAAATTCCATGGTATCCTCAACTCAAATGAGCAATACACTATTGTCAGTAGAAATTAACTACTGAAGCTCGGATAATTCTCCATGTGATGTCCCAAAAGGATCATCCAGTGCATGTTCCACTAATAATGCGTCCGTCTATCCATTCAAATGTCATCACATCCAAACTTGTGACATCAGTTACTTTCTTCATAAGAAAGAAATGTAACACATGCTAGTCTATCCGCAATAATGAGATCTTTATCTCATTTGTACATTGACTAGGGATAATTTAGGAATAAATCTATATATTACATCTTACAATCACAACTCTTTGTTATTAATAAGTTACTACGGTCTTATTCTATGAATAAGATAACATTTATCTTAATAATAGATCTGCCACTTGAATGCATCAATTAATTTGGTGTTTTTTTGCATGTCAAAGTCTAACATAGATTGTGTTGATACTTAGTTTTGAACAAAACGACTAACACTAAAAGATGCAATGAAATTTATGGTGAAATTAGGAATAAAGCAAGAAATTTAGAGTTTTTTTTTTTTTTTTTTTTTTTTTTTTTTGGGAATAGATTGATTTGTTTGCTGTAATTACTTTCTTTTTTTTTTTTTTTACTTTTCTCTCCATGGCTGTTTACATACTACTTATAGAGTTTCCAACCTGACTCATGCCTTTTTACATCAAATCAATGGCTAATCATGTAAACTCTTAAGTAGCTGATCCCAGGCTAGCATGGCTTTTTGAAATTTGATTGTTCAAATTCGGTAGCACTGCCAGTTCTCATGATGGCTTCCAATACAGGTCACATTGGTGCCGAGTAAAAAGTTATTTTGATTAGCTATCATGGGAGGTGGAAAATTTCCAAGCTCCAAAAAAGTACATGGTGCCAACATTAGACTTTTTTGAAGCAATCATTATACTACAAATGACCAGCATGAGTAATCATTATGGCGGACCGAGCTCTCAAGTCCAGAGCCCACCAAGCTGCCTTTCCCTTTTTCACTTGAGCTGGCCCAAATTTTGTTTCTAGTAGCTTGTTTTATCATCATACTCTCTGTTTTTAGTATTGTAAAGGTCAGTCCATCAGCAAATGCCCCTTAAGTGTTTGAATACACTCCCCACCCTATGCCCCGTCCCAAGCCATCCTACTAGACCTGACATGTGGCATGCACCGACGATGTATACTAGCTTGACCTAAACCCACTACCAAGGCAAACTAAAAACTTGTCTTGAAACTACATAAACTTTTGGACTGAAATAATTTCGTAAAAATTTTGGCAGAGTTTCCTTTGTAAATTGGACATAATCCAACCTGAAAATATAAATCGCTTCATCCACGTGAACCATATAAAATGAAGCAAATATACTTTTTCCATTAATAAATCAATTCCTCACCAAGATAAAAAAAAAAATGGAACACTTTTCATCATATTTAATTTCAAAACAATCATCAACACTAAAATGCATGTGGAGAAATATAATTACGCGAAGCTTAAATGATCTTGAAACAATGACTTGTGAAAATTAAGTTTCCAACCATGACCAAACACCTATGTTTAGAAATATAATGAAAATATTCAATGAATGCAATAAATGGTGGCTGTCTGTGAACTCCGCAGGCAATCTAACAGATGCTCAAGCTAGATCCTCCCTATAAGAAAAACATTAGAAAATATATGAACTAGTAACTCAGTGGTAACTCAGTGAGAGGGTAAGTTCGCAAATACATATATATATATATACTTTTCTATATTATTTAGTTTTGAAAATCTGTTGAACTTGATAATACATTGCTATAATTTAAAATGTTGGAGATTTTGAATGAGCTTTGCAAACATTTTGCTTTACCTAAATAATAACAAAAACCGCTTATGATGAAATGCTGACAATATTGCTAAAATTGTTTCATGTCAAGAATCATCGTAAAATTATTAAAATACTAGATCATGATAATCATTTCATTTAAAGAATCATTATAAAAACCGTCAATAGTGCCACTGAGTAGTAGCCCACATGTACAAAGCAATCTCAACGTAAAAAGCATACTTTACAGCGCAAACCATGACATAACATAATTATACGAGCGCAGAGCAAGCCCAAAGGCTAACACCACTAAACACGGCCCAAAGCCTATGTGTGCATGATGATGGGCCACAAAGACCCATACATACCGTAGTCTAAAACTGTGGAACATATCACAACAGTGTAGAGCGGGTAATCACATAACGCAGTCTTATACCATGGAACATATCACAACAGTGTAGAGCGGGTGATAATCACATAGGTGCTTATGGTGGTTTTAGAATAATTGTTATAACATGCCTTCATAAAAATTTCATAACATATCACATCATACTTTCGTAAGAATTTCATAACATAATATAACATTCTTTCATAAGAATTTCATAACATACCGTGTTTTCATAATAATTTCATGATATAACATAAACATATTTTTATAAAAAAAATCTTAACGTAATAACATAACTATTTACTTTTTGAAATCTCATTTTAAAGATAATAACATGCTTAAACATTTCAAGAATTCACATATCACTATAATAATAGAAACATTAGAAAGTATAGTATTTAATAGGACATAATGAAAAGCATGCTTAATATTTGGAGACAACATTTTTCCACTCACTGAGTTGAAGACCATAGCTACCTCGACTGGCATGCCTTTCCAACCGGCTCGTCATCACCTGGAATCATAATATTGCAAATCCAATTTAATATCCAATCCCCTTGTTCTGAATAAGAAATATAAACTCACTTAATTCCTTGGAACAAAGATTACTTTTTGATAATAATTCTCAATCACCCGGTTGTTATCCACACTTCTACTTATCCATTCTCATTAGTTTCTTAATATAACGTCTCCATCACCCAATAACATTTGTATACCAAATCATATATCCAACAATAATCCTTGAAATACATCATGCCATCATGTCGTAAAATGTCCAATAATATTAACAAATTAAATTAGCCACATAAATAAAATTCCCATAAACTTTTACTATCAAGGTTCACCTAATATCAATCCTTTAATTAATCACAATAGATTTTGTTTCCAACTTATCCTTTCACTTTGTTTCCTACACATCATGTTCATATATATCAAATAAAATCAACAACATACCATTAGAACTCAAAATCCCATTCTAGTCAAGCTGAGTCACTGCTTATTCATTTTCTTCAACAATATAGCTCCTTATTTATTTATAATACATAAAATCCCAAAATTCTCAATAACAGCAAATATATTCATCTCACAATAGTTTTTTTCACCTTGACAATTTCACAAACACCTTTCTATATATGTCCATCCACCTTTAATTACTAACAACACTTTTTAACATCAAATTAATAATTCTCAATAACATCATTCGATCTTAAACCCAACTCAATTAGTATTTCACACATACTTTTCTAATATATCATCATCAAATATAACATTACACAAAATCTCCAATTTCTCAATTTCTATAGTTTATGAAAATCAAGTCACAATATATAATAGGAGCTAAAAATTAGAACCCATCAATGTTACAACATAAACACGAATTATTTAGCCTCAAATTGTAAGAATAAACCACAAACTCAACTCCCCATTGGAAAATACACAAACCCCAGAAATAATTCCTTGACTTACCTACTTGAAATTGCACAAGAAAATCGAGAGCCTAATGTCAAGCCACATCAACTAGATCAAAATCCTTCATTTCCTTCTCTTTTCCTTCCTTTTTTTCTTTTTTTTTCCCCTTCTTTCTCTTGGCCAAACTCTGTGTGAGTGGTGTATATGTTTGTGTATGTAATGTCCCCAATTGCAAGACAAATCATATATATACATATATATATATATATATATATAGGAAAATTGCACACAAAGTCCTTTAACATTAATAAGTTGTGTAAGTTGGTCCTTAACAAAACTTATTTACCCATAAGTCCTTCAACCTTTATTTATTTCACTTAAACCCTTCGATGACTTAGACTTTGACCCAAATAGTTTAATTTTGACCTTGACTTGACTATTCCACCTGTTACTTTGACTAAAAAATATAATAGTATTAATAGCAAAATTCAGGTCGTAACACCAATAGTTTTGGTTGTAACTATTTCAGTATCTATTGATAGGCACCTCACATCATGCTTGGCCAAGTTCTGCACTGAGTTCCCAAAGGAGCACTAAGTCCTACCTAATTCACTCCTATCGCTAGTGTATTCTTCGTAGGGTGTTCCTAGTTGATTTTGTTCGCAACCTCATTGATGCAATTCGATATACATAGACCAAGATAACAAATATTCAAAATTGTGTCAAGGTAAAATCATGGCAATGAAGGCCTGACAAAGGTAGAAACAAATCCGAAGGTTCGGGCTTCAACTATGTGAAGAGTTACTCAAGTACAAGGTTTGAAGGACCTAAGTGGCAAGCTTGAGAAGCTTTAAAACAAGTTGGCCAAGCATGACACTGCTCGAGTACTTTTAGGGTCCAAAATTACGATCCAAATAATTTACATGGGATTAAATATATCATTGGAAGTTTCTTAATTCAGGAGTCCAACGCAACTTTCGGATATCAATTCCAAATTTCCTATTAAAAGTTATGCGTCTTTAAACACAAGATTCCAGAATATCATTGAGGGCAAAAAGAGTTACCATTGCAGCTGCAACTTGACTGAGAAATTTAACTCCTGAGAGCATACTGAGCCTTGCGGCACATGGTTTTTTTCTTGTGGCCGTAATGTTGCTAACAGAGTCGGGCCACGTGTTTCTGAGCACAATTCATTGTTTCCTTTAATTTTTCTTTTATTTTTCATTTTTTTCAATTACTTTGTTTTTACTTAGCATCTATTTAAAGAGCTATTCCATGAAAATTATTTCTTTTAGCTTTGCTTGGAAACATTTAGATATGTTCGAGAAATTTTGTAGAGAATTTAAATTCTCATTTTTTTCTTGAATTGTATTCAAGAATTTTTTATTCCTTATCAAGAATTGTCATCCAAATTCTTGTGGCTTGTTATTAAATTTGTGGTTTGATGATTTACTCGCGGGTCTAGATCTATGATTTGTTGGACATATTAAATCCCGAATTGGCATTTTTGTGTTATGATGTTCACGAGCTTGCGATTAGATACAAGCTTCCATGATCAGCTACTAGAGCATCAGACTCCAATTCTGGGTAACCAAAAACTTTAATCTTTCCTTTGTTATCTTTACATTGGCTAGGCTAGTTTGTTTGGTTTTTTGGATTTTTCTTTTTTTTATAGTGTGGATTTATAATCTTTGGGGATAAGTTATTGTGTTGAGAGGATGTCGATTCATGTTATTATTCAACACTTTGAACAAATGATGAGAATGGCAAATCAATGTGTTAAGGAAGCAAAGCCAATTAAATATCATTCTGGTTTTGATTCCTAGATCTGGAAAGAAGGAAAAGTTGTTGGATAAAATGGTAGTGAAAAAGGATGTTCAACCACCAAGAAGTCGGAACCATAAATGTTTTAAATGTCAAGGGTTCTGACACGCAGATACTCATTGTCCAAATCATGAGATGGTTGTAATTAGAGGGGATGAAATATTTTCCATAAGAGAAAGCAACGGTATAAGAAAACTAGTCCTCGTGTTGCAAATGAATATGAGAATAAGGATGAAATTGGAGATGGAGTCCAATTCCTATAGTTGAGTCCCTAGTTGCACACATGTTATCGACGAACTGGTTGTTGAGTAAGTGGTTGAAAACCATTGAACCAATGTTTTTCACATGAGGTGTATGGTGAAAAAAACCCTTTTAGTCTCATCATTCAACGTGGGAGTTGTACTAACATAGTTGGTGCTACTCTTGTGAAAGAGTTAGGATTGAATGCTTCCAAACATCCTAACTTGTATAAGTTATATTGGTTAAATGAGTGTGGGACAAAGTGGAAAAAAAAAATGTTGGTGAATATCTCTATGGGGAAATATAGAGATCGGGTGCCGTATGTTGTGGTGTCCATGCATACCGCACACATTCTTTGGGACGGCCGTGGCAATATGATAAAAATGTGAGATTTGATGTCTTCAGGAATACTGACCTTGGCTGAAATGGAAGTCGTAATTTTGTCTTTGTTAGCTGGTGTAACTTTTGCTTTAATCGGCGTCGGCCATCGCAGGTCATATTTCTCTTTGATCTCCATAAGTATCCTCGATCTTGAAGCATTCAACGACGTGTAATTTCAGACCTTAAGCTTTTCTCACATTTGGAATGGTCTCCTTCTTTTGTGCTTTCATGACGTGGCCTCTTGTTGTCTAACTTTCCTACACCTATGGATGCCTTCTTCTCTGCCTGTAGGTTATAGTCTGAGAGACAATGTGGGTAGAGTGTCTCCTCCATTTTTATGTATTTTTCTCCCCCTTTTAGGAGGTTGTTGATAGTAGTTGGAGGGTTCTTAGAGAGGGACCACTTAAATTCTTCACACTTGACAGCTTGTGTGAGGGTAGAGACCACAGCTGTGATGTGAAATAAGGTATTTAAAGGCGTTCTGCATTAAAACGGCTTAGTAATTCTCTAAGGGTTTCGTTTGACCTTTGCTTCATTTGCATGAGCAAAGCAGCCGTTTTTCCTTATCATCTTACTGCTAGCGAAGAAGGTAAGGAATTTTCTGTTAGGTCATCGAAACAAGTTATAGATCCTTCTGGTAGCATTGCATACCAATCCCGGGTTGCTCCCCAGGAAAAGTCTTGCAAACTATTTGATATGGAGCATTTCGCATGTCTATGATATTCGTGTAGGTGTTAAAATGGTTGTTTGGGTCTGTTGTACCTTTATACTCTTTCATTCTTGGATACTTGAAGTTCTCTAGCAGTGGGAAGGTCCTGATTTATTCTGTAAAAGGGGATTTCATACTTTAGGTAGGCCGTGTTAGGGCATGCTGCCTTACGCCCTCAGCTATGCCTTGTTGGATAAGGCGGGTGATCTCTTCTGGCGTCATTATTATAGCAATTGGTTCCCTTCGTTGATTTCCTTCATTCCCTGGGTCTCTATAGATGCTAGAGGAGATCTCAAATCAGGTGTGGGCATAGAGGCTGAAGTAGGTACTTGTCTTTACAATCAGGTGTGGTCTGGTTGACTTGGCCTCCTCATTGCTTGGGCATAACCTGCAGACCATGTGTGACTTTTGGTGTTGGTGGCAGGGTACTGTTATTCTGAGGTTCCTGGCTCGTGGATCTAGATCCTGATGTCAGATTACAAGAATTACAGGTACCTACCATGGCTTTTTGTCAGTCCTCACAGGCGGCGCCAATGATAATGTCAAATCAGGATTATCTGAATGTCATGAGCTGATGGCATAGGTCACGTGCACGATGACCTGCAAAGGAGGCCTCAAGAGATACCCGTGAAGCCCCTCTAGTGTAAGAATAAGTATCTGAAGGGGAATAAAAAGGTAAAAGTATAAAATGTGAAAAATATGAAGTGACTTACCTAGGAAAATCACTACTAAAAAATTACCTTTCAGCGACGGAATTAAGCCTCAAAGTCCGTCGCTAAAGGTCAGCATCGAAGAAAAACTGGCTATCGGAAACGCCGTTGGTGAAGGTCGAGTCATTAATGCTTTCCGACGGAATTTTTGTGTCCATCGGAAATTTCCGACGGAACAGTGTTTCCGCCAGAAATTTCCGACGGTAGAAATTCGTAGGAAATTTTCGCAGAAACACTGTTCCGTCGGATATTTCTGACCGCCATCTTAAAAATCTTTTAAAAATATTCAACGGGCCCTACTATCCTACCCGACCAGTCCTGCCAGCCCACTTATCCAGTCAGCCGCTGACCCAACCCGTTGACCATCCGCGTCCGACCTCTGGGGAATTAATTCTTGCAATTGCAAGATTAGAGTTTCGAACCCATGACCTGGTGGTTGGCGAGTGAAGTCCCAACCGCCAGGCTAGCTCGCGTGCTTGTTAATATTTCGGCTAAAATTATATATAAACTATATTCGAGTAATTTTGCCAATTTAAAAATAATGTATTTTCTTCATTAAACATTGAACTTTTATTCAATTTAATATTTATTTATATTTAAATATATGTTATACTCTAAATTTTATTTGCTAGTGTCAATTAATTTAATGTTTTTTTACACCAGTTTTCTAGATTGTAATATTGATTGTTTTTGTAAAACACTAAAAAATTAAAAAACGCTCCATACCAAATTTTTTCGATTATTAAAATTGTGATTTAAGTGATTTTTTTAAAATACCAATAATTAATAAAAAATTATTTACAACTATTGTTTTAAACCTTAACCACCAAATAACCAAATAAAATCTTCATCAATTTCTAAAGTATTTGTTTTATATTATATTTTACTGGATAAATCACATATTACCATTAAAAAAATTTATTTCATATTATATTTTTTTACAAATGGATTGTTGAACATTATTTGATTGCATATAATCAGCCTATATAAAGACCATAAATACAAATGTTATTATGCACTTTTAATTAAACATTCAAAATATAAATCATTTTCTGTTCCATATCTAAGAGTTATTGATTGTTAATAACACTTCTAATTGTTTATAATATTTTTATTTTTTTAATTCATTGTTTGATATATCTAATTTATCATTGACTGTAACATTGTGCACATCAAAACATTTGTTTGATAAAAAGGGGCATGAAAGAGGGCAAGGATATTTAAAAAATGGCAAAATATATTGACACTACACTTTTTAATAAATACACCACGTTTTATTTATATAAATGGTACATAAACTTTATTTGTTTTTTATTTACATTCTCGCGTGTTTTTATCACATCTTTTTTAGTAACATTTTATTAAATAATATTTCTTGCCTCAAATAATGATTTCCATACATTTTCTTTAGCACGGGACTTCAGAATGATGAAAAGACTAATTAGTTTGCACTAAATCATTTGCCTTTTTTTTTTACTTATTTAAATTATTTAGCGACTTTTTGAACAAAATTTTTACAGAAAAACCTTTGTTGTATATGAAATATTCAAGTTAATAGACGGTTAAGAACAAAAATATGATGAAAAAAGTTAAGAGCATGAATACAACAATTAGAAAAAACTAAGGATCGATGTATAATGCAGTTTGAAATGTGGTGTGATTATAAAAAATAATGGTGTCCAATATAACCTCCCAAAAAATTATCTTGCATTTAATATAACTTTTATTATATATTTAAATATATATTATACTCTAAATTTTATTTGTTTGTGCCAATTAATGTAATGTTTGTTACACTAGTTTTCTATACTTGTAATATTCATTATTTTAATTATTAAAAAATTTAAAAAGGCTTTTACTAAATTTTTTTA
>CAVNYN010240471.1:0-10848 GCA_963692815.1 Nyctanthes arbor-tristis | reverse complement strand
ATTTGATACAAGATTTCACGAAAATGAGATGTTAAAAATAAAAATATGACAAATGTAAGTTAATAATTAAAGTGTAAATAATTAAAATTATAAAAGATGATGAGTATAATTAAAACGTGGTGTTGTTAGTAAAAGATGTGGTATCAATATAATCACCCTTATTAATAATTTTTTTAAATAAGAGACTATGATAATTTATGTAACTTCTTATTTCTCTCGTCGTTTTCAAATTTTTCCTTTGTATTCACAATTTCACTAATTTTGATGAATTATTATATTTAAAATGCCCGTATTGTTAACTATATACTTTCTATGATGAATTTCAAATTAAAGGTGCGCCACATTTTCCACAAAGGTGTGCAGTTATGTGAACTGTGTCCAAAGATTCACAATAATTTTCTTTTTTCCTAACTAATGGGACCAAGGTGTTTGAAACGAGAGTCTTTGCGAGGACTAAGAGTTCACATTTGAAGATGATTCATCATGATCATTTTCTTTTCAGCCGAGAGACTTTGGTATGACTAAGAGTGCACATTTGGAGATGGTTCATCATGATCATTTTATTCTCAGTAAAGTGATGCTATTTCGAGATCCAATTAAGATTCTAAAGTGACTTGACCTTCTTGAGTAGAGGTAATTTTTATTTAGATCATCACGAACCCACGCTTGGTCCAATTTGGCTTCCGGTTGTGCCTCCAACAATCCAATTGGATGCCAAATTGGAACTCCAAAATGAAGTTCCAATTTTTGCATGCCAAATTTGGTGTCCAAAAAATGGTTTTAGCGTCTTTTTGGCAGTTCGGTATATTTATGGAACTGCCATTTATTTATTTTTTTATTTTTTGTCTTTTATAATCTTTTTTTTGACAACTTAACATACACACCACAACCGCAACCAACACACCATACTACAAAGTAATGGCAATTTTGTGGTATGTGGAATAGGTATATAAGCTGGAGCACACACACATGAAGCAAGGATGTGGGATCCGAAGATCCATTCCGGACCATTTATTCATATTTTAATTTTTTTTTTCTTTTGTATTTTATAATCTTATTTTTTACCAACTTTGACGATTTCTTAGTTTATTTCTTTGCAATATCATTTAACATCTTGTCTAATCTTCTTTTTATCCCTTAATTTTAATTGTATCATTATTATATGAATTTAATATTTATGTTTTTTTGGGTAAAATTATGTAATTAAAAAAAACTCTTAGTATAACACACGAATGACGTCTTGTACGTACAAATAAATGAGAATGTGATTGATTAGTTTTCGATATATATTAGTTAACGAATATTATAAAATATAGAAAATATAAAAAATATGAAGTGGAAAATATGTGGGGTCTTTTTTAGAGTTTATGTGTTGGAGAGGTTTTGTGAAATAGAGTTTAAAAAACTGTATTTTAGAATTGTAAAACTGTAAAATAGAGTTTTTTGATTGGAGATGGCCTTAATAGATGGTCATCGAATCAAGACAGATAGATTACCATCTTACTAAAGGCATCCTCTCGTATGATATATCATTTTAAAGCACAATAAATGTAAGGTGAAAAACTCAAACCGGGTAAATTATCTTGCAATGGCAAATAGTGTTGGGAGGAACTTTTTAATTCGAAAAAGCATGGCCAATTGTGGGGTCAAATAAAAGCTTTCCCCCTTGTATCCATGTGTTTCCCCTTAAATTTACCCATACACATTATTTGAGAACATGTTTTTTCCCTTTAGATTTTTTTATCATATATTAATCTTGCTTTTATAGTTGTATGCCATATTCTAGAAATTTTTTAAGAAAATAGATAATACTTTTTATAAAGGAGTCTTATCATAATGTGACATGAATCTAATAAAAGTAACATCACATTATGTGGAGCTACTTTTGTTAGATTCGTGCTAAATAAGCGGTAAGACTCCTTTCTTATTTAGTTTTGTAGAAAGACCGCACATTCCCAAGTCCCAAATCACTGTTGAATAACTGGTTGTGTTAATGACTTAATGTGTGGACCATGTTTGTCTAGTCAAACATATGGACTATCAATTTATCAAAGGAGAGGTGTAATTGGCCAACCATAAGCTTACTAAAGAAGAAAAAGATTAGTTCAGATTCGTTATGGAAATTTCTAAGGAGAGGCAACCTCTCCTCATATGGATAGGTTGCCCCTACGTGGCACTCCCTGATCGGACCCGACCCCCTGATCCCCCCAAGAAAGTAGAAATCAACTTGTTGAGTGCATAGTTATGGCTTCCATCCATCCCTTTCCGCTAATTTCAAAAGCGTATGTGACGTTGTATGGACTCCTATCCTACCCGCTTCTAGTTATGTATCTTCAAATTGTCAATTTGTATATTTATTATTAGACATCCAAATTTCAAAACGTTACATTTTACGTGTATATCTATGTACTAATAATTGACTTGGAAAATCAACCTATAATCATCCTCAATATATAAATAAACCAAGACAACTAGCACCGGCCTATCGACAATTAGTCATTTTTCATAAAAATAAAGCCAAAAGAGCATTCTATTCTTTTTCCATTTTTGCTGGAAGTTAGCTTCAATCTTCATAATGCATTTATTCACCCTACCAAACTAGCGTGCTTCGTTGAATAAAAATTGCAACATTAATTAGAAATCCCAACTCGTTCTTGAAACTTTGCTAATTTAAGCCGCATTAATTCTTCTAGAGTAACCCTTTGCATCTATACTGGAGCTACATTTTTAGTCTAATGAACGCATATATAAAAGTCTTCTGTTTTTTAGCAAATAAATGTTAACTTACATCTACATTTTTAGTGTGACACGGTCGAGTATTGTATAAAAAATAATGTGGCGTAATTATAATTGAATTACAGATGTCGAAAGACTAGAGTACATCACTTGTTTGGGTGCCAAATGTGAAAGGCTATTTAATAGCATTGATAGAAATGAATACAAAAGAAGGGGATGAAAAAGTTTCACCGTTAGACCCGTCGTATGTTTGTACTTCGTACCATGGACTTTTCCCAAACTTCATTAAATTCCTCTCAACTGTACCATATACACATGGCATTCATCCCATCATAAACTGCATCTTTTCTTACTTATATACGTTGGATATATATGAATCCAAAACTTCAGACTGCCCATACTCCCCCTCTCCTATCCCATCCCCTCCATTTTTTCCCCGATATATATAGAGGGAGAAAACGTCGTCTATATAAACCAAAAAAAAACTTAATTATTTTTGTGATACTCCTGAAGTATTTGAAAATTTTCCACTTTTGTGTTGCCGATCGAGAGGTTTTCGTGATACTCCTGAAGTATTTGAAAATTTTCCAGTTTTGTGTTGAGAATCGAGAGGAGGGTTTGATGGTTTGCTTCTGCTTTTTGGTGGACCAGAAGAGGGTGATCCGGCAGAGCAAGCCGGTGGCGGGGATGTGTTCGAGGTGCCGGCATGGGGCGAAGGTGGCGGATATGAAGACCATGACGAGATTTTGTTACATCCCATTTTATTGGAAGTCTTGGAAGGCTATTATGTGCAGCTTTTGTGGGACAATTCTTAAATCATACAGGTGATCACCAAGGCTGCCTCAACGCTACCGAGAGTCTCGAGAGCCAAGATCTCTGTCCTTAAGTGCATGTTGGGTACGGAATACTGGTCCAGACTCTCAATCGAGAACTGTCCTTTCCAATTCAAGATACCAAGTATCTTGTAAATTGTAATATTATATTATGATTTCTTTGCATTTTCTTGTAAATATGCATGAATCAAAAGAGATATATCTAGCTTTCGGTCATAGAACCACACGGCAAATTCTATAAGGAGCCAAACTCAAAATGTGACGGGATCGAATGCTGACAGGCAGCCCTAGAGGACAGGTGAAGTGTGTGTATTTCTTCTTTTCTTTATTGGTATTGGATATAGGGTACCTGCAAATTCATAACAAGATTGGAGCATTTCATCATGACAGTAATTTTATTTTGCCTACACGCATGTATGTTATTATATATGCACTTAATACGTAGCACACAACGTATTAAACGCATATATAAAAACATGTATGCGTAGGTAAAATAAAATTTTTCTTTATCAGTAGTTTTATTTTGCTTACACTCATATCAAATCATGATATTATTAATTTATTTCTCTTTCTAGCTCCCCTCCCATCTCTATCTTTATTTTATAATTATAGGTGGCTTAGTTGGTTAGTTTTCTTCGTCGCCTTATGTTGACAGGTTTAATAATTTGTGGAGAATATTCTGTTCTCTCTGTCTCAATTATATAGTCTACTTTACTAATTCACGTGAATGAAGAGTTATATTAGAAATATTTGTAATCCGCATTTCTAATTTACCCTTATTAAATGAGTATAATTTAAAATTAATAATTTTAATTAATTATTAAGTAAGGGTAAATTAGTAAAATAATATAATTTTAGACTTCTTAATAAAGAAAGATGACTATATAATTGGGACACTCTAAAAAGATAACATGGACTATATATATAATTGGGACAAGGGGGAGTATACAAATTTTATTAGAATTCGGCCCACTGACTAATATGGCTTGTATTACAAGAAATGCGACAGTATTCACTTTTACATGTTGAAAAATATAATACTAAATATAACAATGACTTGTCATGAATTAGTTTTGCTATCAACAATTAATCAGTTCTATTCCATGCAAGAAATGATAAGGTACAAGTTGTACGAGACTATTATAGTGTTATACGCTCATGTGACCTGTATTGTTTAGATACATGTTGATTATCTATGTGGTGAGCACGTATAGCGCCTTATCATTTCTCTGAGCTCTATATATAAGTCTCAAGAGTCAAGGCTTTAGTTCAACATGTATGGTATTCCTTCTAATAGACTGAAAATGTATGGTATTCCTTGTAGTAGACATTAAATCAAAACATTTTTTTCATGTGGTCATGTCATATGGTTGAACGTAACTTTCACTATATGCTCTTAATTACAAACTCCGTTGAGTCGATTGTAGTATGCTTCACTTTTGAGGTTACGTCTCAAATTTCCTTTCCCATAATCTCAACGTACGTATCAAAGTTGCTAACACCTAGAACACCTAAGTGACCAAAATTATAAAAATTATAAATAATTATAGTTTTGTTAGATGACATGTGGTGTCTCTGTGCTGTGTGTCCTCGTTGTGTTCCATTAAAAAATTATAAAAATTATAGGATTGATCATACCTACTTATATACCACATTAGCATTGACAACTGATATAGCAATATGCTACATAGACAATAAACCAATTTTTTTGAGCATGGTAGCATACCCACATTTAGTTGTCGATGAAGCTGGCTATATGTCACGTTAGTATTGAAGATTAGATCTATAAAAGTCATATACAGTATATATTTTTAGTCAATGTATGTATAGGTTGATGCACAATTAATTTTTAAAGATAAATTTCGCATGCTAATAAATTAAATAGTTGACCCGGAAATATTTGGTGCCGACCTATATATTCTGAATAGTGAATAGTCGGTGTAAATTCTTGAAAATTAAGAATCTCATTAAAATGATGGATTTTCAGTAATCTCATTATGTTACACACAGCTGAATAAAATGATAAAAATTGTAGCAAAACTGGAAGTGACAAGAGAAAATTAGGGACTTGATTAGACATGAAAGTGTAGTTAAGAATATTTCTTTGGCAATATTAAAAGATAGAGAAATGATTTAGAGCTCGACACTGTACTTTCACAATAATAAAGAAAAAAGTGTGGGGCCAACAATAGTGGGAGGCATGTAATTGCTCCGCGCGACAGTGAATCCCACGTCAAACTCTCTAGATTAAGATAAGCATAATGGTAAAATAAATAGACATAATAAGTAATTAATTTTCTAATCTAATAGGAAAAAAGAAAAAGAGGAGTTTTCCCACCGAAAAACTGGACATCTCTGGCCTGTTGAAAACCAGGCGACGGCCCAATACACCGGAAAACATTATTGCTTGGTCGCCCAATGATTATTTTGAGATCCTTGCAAATTGGTCCCTATTATTTGCATGGCAAGTTCTTAAACTTCTAATCCATTTTAGTCCCCAACATTTGATTTTTCTAGAAGTAGCTGCTGCAAAATTCGTTTACTTGGTCCTTCAGTTGAGCTTCTTTAGCATGGTCCCTAAAGTTACAAATCTTGAAAGCTATTCACAAAGTTCTTTCATCCTTCGTCGGCTGCTCCAATTTGGATTCACAACTAAAACAAACAAATATAAAACAAAGATCAATACAAAATTAAAGATTTTTAAATATATAATTTTAGTTTAAAAGGCTTAGGCAGTAGGCTCTATTTTAGAATTGAGATTACTTTTAGAGGTACAACTTTTACCCTTTTCAATTTTTTTTTTAATTTAGCTAATTAAAGTGTTTGATAAATTAAAAAAAAAAAGTGATTATTCAAGAAATAATGAGATTCCACATTAGATATCAAGTAGTAATAGAAAGGTAGTTTCTCAAATTCTACTTTTAAATTTTCTTGTGATAACTATCCCCTCAATCCCATATCGTCTGGATATAGAAAAAGAGACTAATTTATAAGTTAATAAACTTACTCCAACTGGATGTCTTTTGGGTGAAATCCTAAGATCAAACCGTGCAAGCTACACTCAAAACGGATAATATTATGATAAAGTGGAGTGAGTCGTTATAGATGATATCGAGCCCAAGCGAAAGTGTGGCTAATGAGAACGTTGGGCCTTGTTAAGCGACATTGAATTGTTTAGGCATAATCTAAAATAAAAACCGTGTGAGTTAGACTCAAAACAGACAATATCATGCCAAATCGAGTGAAAACCTAAAAGTAAAACTATACGGGTTAGACTCAAATAGACCATATCATGTCAAAATTGAGCAAGTCGTTACATTTCCAATTAACAATAATTAAAATTAAGATGTTATATTTAACATCGAAAAAGAGAGAAAAATAAGCCTAATTTTTTCTATAAATATTTGCCTTTTTCTATTTTTAATATTTGATTAATTTTGAAATAACTTTTTCCATTTTAGTTACTCATGTAGTATTTTTTATAATAAAAGTTTTTACATAATATATTACACAGTATATTTTATAAACGATAAAAAATTAAGAATGCCATATAAATAAAAATATTATTAAAATTCGTGTACTTTTTAGTGATTATTATATGAAATGGCATACCAATAACACATATAAATTTATCAAACGCCTTTTTTCTTTAAGTTCAATTACAATATGCATCATGGCATTATAAGTGCATATAGATATATATCCTTCTAAAACATAGCGCACAAAAATCACCAATATAAACCCCTACAAGAAATCAAACTCCTATACATGATATGACAAATTACATATAAAATGTAGACAAATGGGCTAATGTCTCATTGCCAAAATTATCAAACACTTAAAAAATGTTTTTGGACTATAAAACAATTACAAAAGTTTACCAAACACTGAACTGATTATTCTCGCAAATTTTTTTGTTCATCAC
This sequence comes from Nyctanthes arbor-tristis, assembly GCA_963692815.1. Taxonomy (NCBI): domain Eukaryota; kingdom Viridiplantae; phylum Streptophyta; class Magnoliopsida; order Lamiales; family Oleaceae; genus Nyctanthes; species Nyctanthes arbor-tristis. The sequence continues at coordinate 3,354 of CAVNYN010240471.1, read as the reverse complement.
TTAAAGAACTACTTATTTGTAAAGTTACGATAAATACCAAATTAGGTCTTTACCACTAACCATATTTTTATAGAACCCACAAATCCTCTGCTCATTTTTACTCATTAGGACGAATTATGAATAGAATCAAACCCCATTTCAAATTGAAATAATGTTTTTCTTTACATAAAACATTAAAACGTCAATGATGTTTAACCTGTTTGGTTAGGGGGCTAGGATGGGACTCTAAGACCAAGAGGGTTAAATTCAATTCCTTTGTATGTCTATTTGTTTTACTTATTGTAAATTTATTTTTACTTATTTGTAGATTTTTTTGTGATATGTTTCAATAGGAATTATACCTATGCGCAAATTATACTGCTAAAGTATAAATTGTAATTCTACCTAAAAAAATACTACTCAAAAATTTACTGAAACTGAAAATCTACTACTCTAATATATAGAGAAAAGTGGATTTTTGTTGAAATGCTTGAAATAAAAGATAAAATTGTAAACTATACTGTCATTGTCATCAACAAATTTCATGATTCTATCCTACTCACAAACTTTCGTTAACAAACGGTTTAAATATTAGTCCCCTATTTTTTTCCCTCTCTCTTTTCTATAAAATTAAAAAAAAAAATCATGTGAATTCAAAGAATCAAAATCAGATATGACTTCAATTGAATTGCCAAAATAGTGCATCAGAGCGTGCAATCACTCCTACCACGTGTTATTGTTCATTATGATATACCTTAAACAATACGAAAGTGCAGACTATTTGGCAACTAATCTAGATTATAATCTAGATTATAATATGTCATACAACATTATTTTATTGGTTTTATTTTTTTTTAAAAAGTAAAAAAATAAAGTCAAGCAACAATTGTTTACTTTTTATAAAAAATAACCAATAAAATGATGTCACGTCACAGATTATAATTCAGATTATAATCTAACTCCTTGCCAAACAATTTGCAAAATTATTTTAAGTCAGTCCAACGTGCTCTAACCTTCCTACCTAGCCTTCACCAACCAACGAGCCATGGAGTCAGTATTCTCAAATAAACTAATTCTAAAATTCAATAATAATACTTCACAAAATAAATAAATAACAAAATAAAAATTCTAAATAAGTGCTTGTTTGATCTCCTTTTTTGTTCTCAAAATTTTTAAATTTATCTATTACTAATTTGACATTTAACTTAATAAATATTCACTTACAACTATATATTTAACACATTTTTACATTTTCAATATTCATTTTACCTCTCAATTTATTATAAATTCTCTAAATATAGGATCAGACAACCTCTAAAATAATAATATAAAAAGTTGTGGGACAAATTAACAAAACATGAATATTATCGAGATTCGATTTTTACAACCGAGGATTTTTCTTTCGATGGACCCACACGGTGCGCCACGTTTCTTGGTATCCTTCTCAAACTACTGCTACCACTTTTTTCTTCTTTACACGTACCGTCCGCTTCTGGTTAATAATATAATATATATGTCGACGAGTCCAATAATTTAGCTGTGTCCACTCTTGCGTCGTTGGGGGAAATTTATTTATATTCATTCAATTCAGAATTCCTGTTTATTGATCTCATCGCATTCGCAGCCATCAAAATATACGTTCAAGGCCCGGAATCCTGTAAGTATGTAGTTTCTTCCTTTTCTGAAAAATAAATTAGTAGTATGTTGCAGGAAATGCGATTGTTGTGAGACTGAATTCAAGTGTTGTGAAAACTGAATGAATGTGTTAAATGCTTGTTTGTTAGGTTTGTCTTTGCTTTATAATGTTCTTATTGTGGTCAGTTTGGAGAATAAATGACAGCAAAAATCTAAAATCTTCCTTTTTATGGAGAGGAATCAGTAGGCATCCAACAAGAAAGGGGTAACTCAGTAAGTAGGTTTTACGGAAATGGGTGTGGGCATTCTTTTTGTTGTTTTTGAGATCGGACTTATTTTGGTAGGGTATGATTATTGAACTTAATAATTTGAGTAGGTGGGTTTTGTATTTTTTTTGAACCTGATAAATTTAGAATCAAAATAGGTTTGTAGACATTGATAGAAATTCAAGTGGAGATTATAGTTATGACTAAGAAGCACCAAATTTTTGCGAACGAAGATTAATGGATCCAGGGTGGCTATGGTTGGAAAGAATGGTGTAGATGGTAAGAGAGGGAAAGGTTTTGCTTCATGTTGGATAAAGCATGATTTGGGAATTAGTCGTATATTCTTGATTTTATTAGTTAACAGATTCCAGTATTTATGTTCATTAATTCTTGACAACACATACTAGATCTTTCCCTGCCTTTTGCCTTTGATAAGAGTACTAGTTCTATTAAAAATGAAGAGAATTTAGATATGGATGTGCAAGATCTCTTTAGAGGATACGTATACTTGCAAGCTTCATTTGGAATAATATTAACTCTCCATAGGGAGAATGGCAAGCAAGAAAGAGAACTTAATTGTACTTCTGTTGTGGTTCATCGGAAATTTTACTTAATGATTTGCAATTCGTGATCGTTCTATTTGCAGTTTCTAATAGTGGTCTCAACATTTGCTGCAAAAAGATACCCCCAGAGGCCAGAATGGATTGGCTACCAAAAGAGATCCCCGACATCCCCAAAATGGACCGTGGGCAACTCACACTGTTGGGCTGCACCGTATGTGTAATGCTCACTCTACACTTTTCAATACAGCTCGTAACAGAGCATTTCCAATCCTGGAAGAAGCCAAAGGAACAAAACGCAATAATAATTATTGTCCTCATGGCTCCCTTATATGCCATTGACTCCTATGTTGGTCTGCTAGACATTCGTGGAAGCACAACATTTTTCACATTCTTGGACTCTGTAAAAGAATGCTATGAGGCTCTGGTAAATTTGCAATGGCTGCACATTCTATAACTTTCAAGTTCTGGTCTAGTTATCTATTTCCTAGGGAAAATAACTTACTCTTTTGATAAAGTGCAGGTGATGGCTAAGTTTTTGGCTTTGCTGTATACTTATTTAAATATATCGATCAGCAAAAATATAGTACCTGATGAGATTAAAGGAAGAGAGATTCACCATTCATTTCCAATGACTCTTTTCCAGGTAGAGCTCTTTGTTCCTCTCTTCTTTTTATTTCTCAATGTATTATGTTGGACAAATACAAAGAACTTCTCTTTTCTGTCAAAGTTAATTCTTTGAAATTTGTATAGTCAGGCGAAAGACTTAAATGCTTTGTCATCCTACGGCAAAAGACTTCAACGATTTGTCATCCTACTGGGCGTTGTTCACCCCGGAGAGGAAAAGAATGAAATAAATAAATACCATGCCAGTCAGTAAATATATAAAGGAAAACAAGAAAGGAATTGAAGAT
>CAVNYN010240464.1:0-18885 GCA_963692815.1 Nyctanthes arbor-tristis | reverse complement strand
TTTTTTTTTTTTTTTTTTTTTTTTATACAATGGGGACAAGGGGAGGGGAGGGATAATAGTGGTGGGGAGGATGGGATTCGAACCCAGGACCTCAGTCTTAAAACGTGAATACTTAACCACTGAAGCACTTGTTCGAATCCCTGTGGTTGTACTTAGCTATAACAGCCATCTATACTCTATAGTATAATAATAAATATTAATTAATACCACATATCCTTCTTCTTCTTTTTTTTTTTTTTTTTTGGGGAACATTAATTAGGCCACATGTCTTAACACAAAGAAAAAACTATAAGTTAGGAATGTCTAATATATAGGATCTAACATAGCCATAAGGTACACAATTATACAACTTTAGATCTTCTGACTTCTCTCTAATATATATGTAATTAGTTAAGCAAATTTTGAATTTTTCAATTTTATTTACGTTCATTTGAGACCATTTTGAAGGATAAATCATACATGAACAGAAGAATGTCGTACACTTGGTGGTCCTATATGACTCCACAGAACAAGGGGAACCTCCCAAATTTTAAAGTTCTCTTTCATGACATGTCAAGTTTGAAAATATGAATCATTAAACATCGATGCATGGTACGGGGAGCCATCGGGTATTAAATTCTTTCTTTTACTTTCAACATTAAGGTGTTACCTAACTTGTGTGTATATATACAGTGTGTTGAATTCTTACGACAAAAAGAAGGGAAGTGAAATAGGTATCAGGAAATAGAGAAAAATTGGGCAAATATGATTTTCCTGGCTGTGACTACTGTGATAATATTACTCTTTGTTTTCTTGAAGAAGGAACTATATGGATTCAGAGAGCTTCCACCAGGCCCTTGGGCATGGCAACTTCTATCCAACATATCCCAGTTGAGAAGAAATCCCCATGTTTTATTCAAAAACCTAGCAAAATCCTATGGTTCTTTATTCTCCCTTCGACTCGGGGGGCAACTCTTGGTTGTTGCATCGTCCCCAGATAGTGCGAAGGAAATTTTAAAGACCCACGACCAGATACTTTCTGGCAGGTATATTTTTATAATACTGAATCATTTTATCCAAAAATTTAATTAAGCTGAGAGAAGAACTGTTTGTCTTAACAGATACTTACCCTCAATGTATTATGATGTCCGACTGCCGGTCGAGTCCTCCATGGTGATGTCTAGAGAATGTAACGAGACGTGGAAATCTCTACGTAGTATTGTTCACAAGTGGTTCTCTTCATCCAAGGCGGTCGAGTCAAAAGCTCAAATAAGGAAAACAAAGATTAGACAAATGGTGGACTACTTAAGAAGCAAGCAAGGTGAAATATTGGACATTGAAGACCTGGTTAATGTTACTGTTACCAATATTACTAGCAATGTCCTTGCTTCGACTGACCTGTTGGACATTAATAAAGATCACGACGAAAAATTTAAGGCAATTTTGAATGAGATTGTTGAGATGTCGGCTATTCCAGGACTAGGCGATCTGTTTCCAATTCTTAAAGGAGTTGATATTTGGAGCCAAAGCAAGGCGATGGATATGTACCGAAACATAAAATTTATTTGGGAACCTATCATCCTTGAAAGAAGCAGGAGAGGAGACGATGCTAGTTCAACTCAAGACTTGCTTGGTTCTCTAAGTGAAAATGCATTTTCCGATGATCAGATCAGCTTGCTATTAATGGTAAAGTATTTAACTATGTCAATCATTCATACTGACCTTTTAAGATGGAATCACACGAGCAATTTGACGTGATTAAGATTCTAAGAATTTTCAAATTGATTTGCTTATTAATTGCCAATCTCTATCGGGTGCTACGCATGCAAAATGTTATGTAGCACATGATGCATATATATATATATGTATATATATATATATCGATAGTCTTATTAATAAGATTGACCTTCTTAGAACACAATTAATGTAGAGTGAGAAAACTCAAATTTAGGTTTTTTCACCCTGCAATAGCAAATAGTATTGGGGGGAGAGGGGAGAATAAACCCATCTTGGGTTGGGGGGATAAGTTTACCCAATTCCTCCTCACATTTGTTAATTTGGAAAAGCACGACAACTAGTCTAATTATGGAGCTAAATAAAAAACTTTCCCCCTATATCTATGTTTTCCCTCAAAATTTCTCACACATTTTTTGAGAATAGGTTTTTTTTCCCCGCTCATTTTTACACTTTGGGTTTTTTCCTTTGGGTTTTTTCACTCTACATTAATCTTGCTTACTAGTTAACTACAGGAGTTACTGATTGCTGGCTCGGATTCAACCACCATTGCAATAATATGGCTAATGGTGGAGTTGATGAATAATCAAGATATTTTGCAAAGAGTTCGTGATGAAGTCGTTGAGGCCTTTGACGGGGAGTTCTTAAACGAGTCGCGATTATCGCGGTCGCCCTATTTGCAAGCTTGTATAATGGAAGGGTTAAGACTTTACCCTCCAGGTCCTTTAATGATTCCACATCGAGCAACTGAGACATGCAAAGTGAAAAATTACACAATTCCAAAGGACTCAATTTTGGTAATGAATGCTTGGGCGATTCAACGAGACCCCAACTACTGGTATGAGGCCAAGACCTTCAAACCTGAAAGGTTTCTTAATTTGAAATTAGCTGATTTCAGGGGAGATTTCAAATTCATACCTTTTAGCGCGGGAAACAGAACGTGCCCTGGATCAATATTCGCTTTTAGTACTATACAATCTGTGGTGGCAGCTTTGGTTCATTATTTTGATTGGAGTCTCCCCGATGGCTCAATTGCGACTAATATCAACACCAAAGAAAAGTTCGGCACGACGCTGAAGAAGGCGGAACCATTATGTTTGATTCCAAAACTGAGACAGTACTCGTCTTCTAAAGATTATTGAGTTTGAATAAATCATACCATATTTCTTTGTTAGTCCTCACTGAGTGGATACGGGTTCCTCTCCTCCTATTTATGATGTACTTTTATTTGATTCGTCTAATGAATAAATTTTATTACCTCAAAAAAAATGATTACCAAAAGATTGAAGAATATATCCTCTTTGGTGAATAAAAAATACTCCCTCTATCTCACAAATATACAGCTATTCCTATTTTTACAATGAGTAAGAAAACATTTGTTAATATCACTGGAAAAGTAAAATTTAAGAGCTTTTTCCTATAATAGCATTTTTATTTGCCTATTATTTCATTTTAATAGTCATATTTCGTTGATAACATTGCACATTAAATGGAAGTATATAGGACAACTAAGATTTCAACTACATTTCTAAGTGAAAAGTTGTCTATAATTTAAGACGGATAAAAAAAGAAAACAAATTTATTTTTGTGGGACGATTGATTCTTTGGGTTTACTCTCTACTGGTTCAAGCGCTTCTTGAATTAGTTCTTTCACTTTTATTCTTTCCTAGCCATCATACTACAAATCTGGTCGTCCGCTATCTGTATTATATATATATATATATATAATTCGAACAGTAGAAAAAGAAATATTGAAATGGTCTCTCTCTCTCTTTCTCTCTCTCACATAATTTTTATAAGGTAATTTACGTCTCTAACCTTTAATTTTTTTTTTGTAGGTCCTCAACCTTTGAATAAATCCCTAATTTAGTCACTAACGATGGAAACTATCAAATTCATCCGTTAAAATCATGGGCATTTTCAGTAATATTTAAAACATTAATATTTTAATTTTAAAAAATAACAATACAAAAATGGGGTAGTCTCCCCCTCTGCTTGCTACCTGCAGCAAGGGGGAGTCTCCTCGCTGTGCCTGCTGCTAGCAAGCATAGGGAGGAGTCTCCCCCCTGCTTCCATTTCGGGTTGCCGAAATGGCAGTAGGAGGGGACCCCACCTTTTTCTTTTCTTTTTTTATTTTTTATTTTTTTAATTAAAATATTAATATTATATATATTATTGAAAATTCCCTACTCTAAACTGAAAATTTCTTCAAAGGTTAAGGACCCTCAAAAAAGAAAATTAAATGTTGGGGATGTAATATATAAATATTTGAAAAGTTAGGGACATTATGTATAAATTACCATTTTTATAATCATTTTGCATTTTCAAACCAAACCAAAATGTATGTCACAAATTAATGTCAGTTTTACGGAACACTTGCAAAAGACTGAAAGAGATGCAATGGAGTAACAAATCTTGTTCATTTTTTTAATAACAATTCAGATAAAGGTAATATTTTTAATCTCTGTCTTCCCATTACCATTCTTATAGAAAAGTGCCAAGGAAAAGCATATGTCGCAAGTTGTGCTTAAGCTGGTTCGACTATCAAGTTTTCTAGTAGGTTTTAGACACTAAATATCGATGTAGTTTAATAGCAGCGACTACATATGATATTGTCACGCCATGTGTCTGGTACGCAATCAAATTCATGAGATTCTCTGTGATGTTTTAGTTGAAAACATGACCTATACACTCCATTAACAAGTCAAGATAATGAAACTCAGAGTAAAGGGCACAATACAAATTGTAACAGTACGGTTTGGATTACTAGTTGACATTCAACTGTGGAAGTGAAGAATTATAAAACTAAAACTCAAGACCTGTTTCATCTTCAAATGGAGGAGGCTCATTTAGATCGAAATTCAGAATTTTGCAACATTTATCTGCAGTTTCTTCGTCCGCTTGAGCAGTGGGATTCAAGTCTTTTTCATCCTCAGAAGATCCAAATGAATTTTGAGGATCAATAGGACTATGAATTAGCGCGGTCTTGTGTTTGTTGTTGCCGGACTTGTCACACCCAAATTCTTGGCGAGCTTTGAAGGAGTTCTCGTGCATAACGCACCTGTACTTACCGTGAGAAGGATTGGACGCTGGGATTTCAAGCAGGTTTTGATGAACTGAAGTTACTGGAGGAGTATTGTATTTTTCGATTTCAAGATCATTCAATCTCACCTTCCTCCTCCTCTTATTCTTGACTGTCAATTTGGCATGCCCAATTTTTGGGTAACATTTTCTCTTTTTCCATTTGATCAGTCAAGGAATCAGTGTCAGTGCCCTCAGAATCATCATCAAATCTTTGCCTGTCTATCAGGCCAGTATTCTGGACTGAGACCCCACAAGCCAGTGTCATAAGATCAAATACGGCATCTCGTAACTGAGCATCCTCCAAGTTAGCTAACTCAAAGGCGTCAACCGGGCCAGCTTTTGAGCATCTCTTTGCAGTGACTGAGAAAGAACTAGTGTTTCTGGCCATTTCAGGTGGGTGGATCCCCTTCCACTTCCTCCCGGGATGGCACCTCATGTGCCCACACAATGACTTCATAGATGGAAAATTCTTCCCACAAATTAAACAAATCAGTTTCTTATGATGCGGCTTTTTATTCACAAAATTAGCACCCCCTACTGTTTTGTTTCTTACAATACTCAGATGTTTCTTTGCCTGGGCATGAATTCTCTTGTGACCTCCAACAGCTTTACTTGAGCTAAATGCTTTATTACACACTAGACACACCTCATTGCTGGTCTTATCCTTCTCTTTACCACCACTAGTCTCACCATGTTCCTCCATGCTGCCTCTCCGGCTCGACTTACCTTGCTGAGTTCCTCCTTTTGGGCACCGGATTTCATCCTTAGGAATCCTCAAACAAATCCAGAGATTCTTTTCCTTCAAAATAGGTTCATAGACCTCAGAATTCTCAGGGAGTTTATTCATTGAGTGTGACTGAATGTCTTCACATTGTCATCATAAACATTAAGTAATGCAACCCAAGGACCCGGTTAACCCAAACTAGTTTAACTTGCAAGTTAATGAATTTCTCATTTCATCCCGGTTTTTAATGCCCAACTTTAGGCTTAGTCAAGCTGGCATGACATGAGAAAATGTACTAGGATGTTATCCTGAGCTTCGTGGAATCCCAACATTAGATGACAGGGCAAAAGTCATCATCAAAGACTAGAGACCAGATCTACTAATTTTTACCCTGCAAGCACTATCTACTTTGACACGTTCTCTCCAACACAGAAAATAGTTTCAAATAAAAAAAAAAAAAAAAGATGCGATTGGTCACGGCAGACAACCAATTCTCCTCGACTTCCTATGCATCATGCGACCAGGACAAACCTAAAGAGCCGAGATTCTATTGCCACAACCCAAAATTGGCTATTCACTGTGACAAAATAGTTTCTCATGGTCGTACAAGCATAACTTTGAATGAATAAACCATCCTACATTAATAACAAGTACAGGTTCGTTATTGCAGGGCACACAATTACTAGTAGCAACAAATTATCCCAAATCTTTACCATCCTATACAATTTCCAAACTGCAGCCAAAAATTAAACTTCAGATGCTCCTCTGAAAATTAGCAGACGAATGCATAAGGGAACGCAAATCCAAGTTGGATAAATTTCTACCAGTGTCATTTAGTCAATTACATTACAGAAGCCATGTATGAAATCGGAAAGTAATAAGATTGAAGCCAATGAATTGAAGCCAATGAAGTAGAAGAAACTAAGTACTTGTTCTTTTAACCTAGGGTGACATAGTGACTCTGATCCGGGAACAACATGCATGAGCCGAGCATCAGGATACATCTTGTATGCAAATGGATAACAACATAGTTTGTGGTGATCATGTGCTCGTCCTTGGCACCATAAGACCCATGGGGATCTTATACCCACCAATTTTTGCACTTTCTGCTAGTTAGGGTTTGGCATAAGCTGATGATGGGTTTAAAATAGAAGTACAAAAGAGATGGGAACTTAAACCTAACTTCCAGAACTAGACATGGGTAGAAAAGAGAAAAGTTGAATACAACGTGGAGAAGATGTGAACCTACCTCCATTACATAAGACAAGCTAAAAACCATTTATTTAACAGAATATTATAACAGCATTTCTCTAATATATATATCTATCTACCTTCACTAAACTCTTAAATTTTTTCATATTTAAAAAAAAAAAAATACAAAACACTCAAATACAGAGCTAGAAAAGTCCTGGAGTAGTCTGCTAGAAAATTAACCGCAGAACACCTTTAATTTCCTCAATGAAGTACTGTAATCTCCGTGGCTCAATCTCTTTCCTAGTGACAGATCTTGCAATTGTAGGACCCAACTGAAACATTTGAACAGCATGTGAGCTAACAATGACCAGGTATGATTTAGTTTCTTAACAACAACCAACCACCAGAGTGACATCGTGGTTGCTACATCTATATTTAGTTTTAAATTCCCCAAGGCCTAATCCTTTCACTATTGCTATTTAAGCCATTCAAAATTGGAAAGTGAATCAGAACTTAGGCAAGAAACCAAACTCTGACGACAAAGGAGGAACTAGCTACTCCATGAAAATTAAGTAGGATGAACCCGGGTGGTGTAATCTGGAGAGATTTGTAAAATGAAGGGTTCAATGATAACTATCAACATTACCAACTGCACTAAGAAACAGGCAACATACTTCCACATCCTCTTCCGCAGCTTCATTGTCGCATCAGCACTGACAATATTTTTGCAATGATTCTCCAAATTCTGAACTTTCTCAACTTCTTTGTTGAGAATTGCAGCCCCATTTTTGGCGTTTCCAAGCCTGTTCAGCACCTGGGCTTGCTCTGAAGCCAGAGTTTTCTCCTCTCCTAACAGAATTCGTCCATCCACGGCAGCCGTCAGCTTCTGGATCATTCTTGATATTACCAAATATTCAACCTCAGCTTCAATCTTTCGCTTAAAAAGGTCCTCAAGTGCTGCATCTATCTCTCTTTCCTCTGTTGCTTCCAATGACATGCTATTTACAACAGTTCCAGGCTCACCCTCCTTGGCCACCATCACGTTGAGCGTGCCATCGCTAGATTGTGACGGTTCACCGGAGTTTGTTTGATAGAGCATTGGATTGACAGAAGTACTCCCAGAAGGTAAGTCTTCAATGGGATCATCAACGTAAAAATCTTCTTTTCCAATTTCCCGAATTTTTTGAACCTCTGCACATGTATATAGAGACCTATTTAGTTAATAAAATGCAGCATTTGCAAACAAAATAACATACAATCTTGTAAATTGTGAAGGAAGTTCACAGATCTAAATAGGAAGAACAAGGTTCAGAAATTATAGATTTTGTCTCCGCAAAAGTTACATGTGTAGAGGTAACAATTTAGAACCTCCAGGGGCTGGGCATAGTTTGGTTTGGTTATGGTTCTGAAAGAACCAGGCTAAACCAAAAACAAAGTTCTTTTCTTCCTTCTCTTCCTTTTTTTTTTTTTTCTTTTGCCCGGGGTGCGGGGTGTTAGGGAATCAACCATTGGCTGTTTTTGCAATAACAGAACCAAACCAAATATGGTTTCAGTTTGGCTAGGTTTCGTAATGGTTACATAACAATGTCTGCAATAAAACCAAACAAAGCCATTTGGCTTTGGTTGGCCTAGGTTTCATAATGGTTACATAACAATGTATCTTTTCAAAATTAAAAACAATAAGCATATCCACCCCACTTCAGTTGAGTTTAAGAGACTACATAATTTGTTCAATTACAAAAAGAATAGATAATGACAATGGCAAAGCCACCCATACTTTAACTTGGAATATATAGACAGAACGTCATTACTGAACCTATTTCACTGCTTATAGTACAGTTTTAGATTAAATGCAACGAAAAAACTAAGGGAACTTACTCATGAGTCCGTACCCTAACAATATATTGAAAAATAAAGATACCTGAAAATGCCTTTTTGAACTACTTATTCACAAAGAACATCATAAGCATGGGTATATATTTGACCTTACGAATGTACCAAGAACAGATAAGTTCGATACCACCCGAAACATTTGAATTTTTAACCTCACTCAAACATTTTTAACATCCCATGTTTCAAACATTTACTCAATAACTCCCTTAGATGAAATTAACAAGACATATACAACTGGAAGTCCTTATACGCCCCCACCGGAGGCCCCAAAAAAAAAAAAAAAAAAGAGCAGAAAGAATGGGGAGATTTAAATCGATCATCAAGTTTACAAATCCCTCCCTCCAACAAAAATAGTCCAGTATTCCTTTTTTAACTATCCCAAATTATATTCCACTTTCCTTGTGAAATTATAGTTGATTTCTTAATGTTCTTATATGCCCTTATTTAATGTGCATGCTATCAAAAAATAAAAACTACCCCCTCCGTCCCAAAAAGATAGGCCATTATTCCATTTTCGTCCGTCCCAAAAATATATAGTCCACTTACTATATTGAATATGCATTCAATGTTTCATTTTCATTTGTGCCCCTAACTAATTATTGTTATTCAACTATCTATGTATTGAAAATATTTCAAACAATTAATGACACAAAGGTATATATGGAAAAATAAGGTAAAATTAAATGTTCTAACTACATTACTTACTAATCTTTACTCCACGTAAACTTACCTACGGGACTATCTTTGTAGTACTGAGGGAGAATTTAAGTAGAAAAATACATAAAAAAAGGGAACATTAGAAAAATTTTCTTAAATTTTATTTTTCCAACAATATTAATTAAACCTTCTTAATCTTTGTAAAAATTTGTAAAATGGGAATGTCCCTATCATTGTGCGATCAGGGAGTATTAGATCCAAAAATAGAACAAATGGAAATTTATTAAAGTAACTATCTACTCAGAATACGTAACGGGGAAAAAAAGAAAAAGATAAAGACAAAAAAAAAGGAGGAAAAAATCTGAAAAAATTTGCACAAGATTGTCAGATAGGGAAAGGTCAGATAGTACCTTTTTCTAATGCTTCTTGTACAGATTGAAGTGCAAAGATAGAATCAATTAGAGGATCATGATCTTGTGAAGGGCCGTGTGTCTCATTTCCTTCTTCCTTAACCTCCCACGACGGATTATTGCCAGTTTCTCCATCATAATCATTTGAATTATCATTTTGCACACCATTACTCTTTGCAGAGTAAGTTCCCAGCATGAAGGTAAAGTTGGAGCTTCGCGAGTCAGATTCTATGCTGGAACGAGAGTTTTCCATCTCAACTTTGGCCCTGTCCCCTCTGGCCTTCTTGCCACTATCGAGACGACCCTTTCTATGCTGATCACGCTGCACAGAGTTCTCAAATTCTTCCCACTCAAACTCCTCGTTTTTATTTTGTCTTGCGGAAGTCTCACAACCTTGGGCATCTCATACCTTGTGTTTGGAGTGCTGGCAGCAGTGGATGATTTGCTACTCTGATCCCCACTGTTCTCTGAATCAATTCCAGCAAAAAGTGAAGGTTCAATGACCAAACCAGAATCACCTAGCACAATGAACCCATTCATATTCCTTTCAACTGCACTAGTAGAGGAAACAGACCCCTCGCTCTTTTGCTTCACCTCCTCAGAGAATTGCATTCGTTTACTGGAATTTGCGACCGGAGTAGATGAACTCTCTATCAATATCTTGCTAGCATCAACTATGACCTCCCCTCCCTTGTTAGTGTCCCTCCTGACCCTTCTTCTCCATTTCCTTAATCCATTCCCTTTTCTCATCACAGGGGATGGAGACACTTGCGATGTCACCTCAAGGGGGGGCGAATTAACTCCAATTATCTTTCCATTAGTCCCCTCCGAAAACTCATTGTTATCATTATCCTCCACCACCCGGGGCCCATTGTTAAGTACCTCGGTTCCATTGACAACATTCCCTACTTTTTCCAAAGCAGAACCGGTCCTAGTTTCCTCATTCGCATCCACAGAATCACGCAAGGAATGCTCCCGTTCCGAATCCATAATGCGGAAGAATTCCACAAAAACTTCAGTTATTATTCAAATAAATGAAGATCCCAAAGAAGACAAAATTCAGATCCAGATGAAATCAAGCAACTCTCCTCCAACTCACGGGACCGTGCGATCCATCAAAATTTCTCCAGAAAATTATGTACTACTTCCCTATAGAATCAAATCCCAATCATATACCCAGGAACTCAATTAAATCCAATTCGACCACGAAACAGTAGTAACGATTAAAAAGGGAAACAAAAAATTGATACTTGAAAATCCTTGCAAGAATTCAATTTCTGTCTTAAAAATTACTAGAGCAAAACGTACCTTCAGCTGTTGAGCTAAAGAAATGAACCTTAAGAAATTTGGGGATTGGAAACCCTAGATTTTTAGTCGAGCAGGGGATTTATAGCCGTAAATTATTATTTATTTGTGTCACTATTCAATAGAATAAGATATACACATCTGAAGAAATCACCATATCTGCCCCATACGAAACGAATATTATATTAATTAAAAATAAAAAAATGTATAAATTAACAGAAAATTATATTATTTAAAATAATGGGGGATGGGGCCGCAGGGACAGCAATTGCCGATGCTGTCTATGTCGCTGCTGATCTGGAACGCACATGAGCCACTTCTTACCCCTTTCCTCCTACTTTGTAAAACACAACCATCATCCTCAACCTTTCATATGTATTGTGATCTTGTCCTTAACGTTCTATGTTACAAAATTCTTACCGTTCGATTTTTAGGAATCGCAATTTTTCCATAGAGTCAAATCATGCTTTGATTACCAATTAATAACAATAAAACCATAAAAGTATATGTGATTGTGTGAATATATAATTGATTTTTATTGATTGTTGGACTTGCTTATGGTGTCATATATAACTCAATAAAAAGGGCTTAGGAATTGTCCTCCTAACCCCTTTTTATTGATTTTTTTTTTTTGTTTATCGGGGAGAAAATTTCTCCTACAATCAGTCATAAAATTGACAAAAAAAATCATATAAAGAGAGTTGTTAAAAAGCTCTGTGTGTGTGTATTTAACTTAAAAACAATAAAATTTCACCTAAATCTAACATCTTGTTTAAAGTACAATAAAATTAACAGGTGATTGAGAAACTTTTTGTGGATTCAATGGAAAATTGAAGATACCGAAGTTTAATGAAATCAAGTTGAGGACTACAACATAATGAAGTTCAAGATTCATCCTTGATGGCAATTTTATCATGGGTAATTTATACTCCAAGTCCTCGATTAGCAGAGTCTCCATTCTCTTTCATTACTAAATCCATCCTCAATTTTTCATTTATTCTTCCATTTCATCCCTGCTAACGATTTTGACTATTAAGTTCTTAATCTTATCACCAGCTTTATTTAGACAAAATAGTTTTAAAAAATTAAGAAGTGCAACTGAGGGTCCGTTTGGCACCCATTATAACAAGGAGTGTTATAAACAAATTTTGTTTTCTCCTGGCAAAAGCTGCATCTCCAGCCTTTTTTGTCTGAAAAAAAGAGTTGGTCATTGACTTGACGTGTCTTTTCATTCACATGCAAGGAATACACAAATCAATTTGAAGAAGGGAGTACAACTTTACAGTAAAAGGCTGGATCCACTCTTAAAAAACCTAAAAAAAAAAAATTACAAACACGTCAATTCACATGCCATTTTGAATGAATAATAATTATACAATCATACCCGATTATAACACTCTATGTTATAACAAGTCCCAAACGGGCCCTAAAATATATATATATATATATATATATATTGTCATCTTTCCACACCCACGCCCACCTCACTTAACCACTATATTGCTTAGCACGGTTTACAAAATGTACAAATACAAAAAAGTATTATTATATTAAACTTGTATTACAGTTTGTTTTTTGAAATATATATTAAAATTTATTGGTATTAATATAATACATATATCCCCATTTTTTGATACTACACAAGATAGGCATTTGTCTTGTTGTCACTCACCACATCGTCACTAATGAAATCTAAATCCAAGCATCCTGCAATACAAATTGAAACACTACATAAGTTTATCCTTCCTTTTTGCTAGTGCCAATGAGACAATCCTCGCCTAATAATCTCTTACTATGTATGCGTCTGGCGGGTAATCCCATCAAACATATGACCAGAAATAGTTTTAATCCCTTTTGCTCTGAAAAGCTATAATTCATTTCATGTGGATGAAGAACAAGAATAATCCTCAATTTTATTTTATATTATTATTCTTTTAACTTCTTTCTTTCTTTCTTTCTTTCTTTCTTCAGAATTGATTTTGGGGCCTTTTGACCTTTTCGGTCCTTTTTTCTAATTTGAAGTGTGACAATTACAGAACTCAACAGTAAAAAATACATATTTAATCCATTACAAGGGATGGGATTGGAGAATAAATGGAAAGTTAGGGACAAGGAAATGTAATCGAGATTAAAAACAATTAAATGAAATTTTGTAAAGGCTAGAAACAACAGCGAAAACTACTTACTTAAAAAAATAAAAAAAATAAAAAATAAAAAAATAAAAAGAAAGAAAGAAAATGAATCCCCCCCAACCCCTCCTTCATCTTACATGAATTAAAAGAAGTTGCTATAAATGCAGTTCCATTTGCCAAACACTGTCTGACTTCATCAAGATACATGCTTGGAATATAAGAAGAAAGCTTTGGTACTAGAAGTTGATATTAATAATTTCCAAAACTCATATACACATTTATCAGTGAAAACTCGATTAAAAGGACCATTTAAATTTGAATAATGCTATGTAGCACTAGTGGTACTTAGCACCAGTATAGGTGACAACCAATGTGGCATAAAATGATAAGTGAAATTAAATGAATGAATAAAGGACTCACTTAATTCAACTTATCATTTAATGATACTTTGATATGGTGCCAATCACTAGTGGCGCTAAATAGCATTACTCTTTAAATTTTGCTAATAGAAGTTCAAAATCAATTGTATTTGAAATCAAATGGGTAGAAATTTCAGTATATTTTGGAAATAATTTTAGTTCGATTCAAGTTCTAAATTGAAATTAAAGTGATTTGGTTTTTGAATTAATAAAACATGTGAAATGAAAAAAAGAAAAATATAGTCATCATGATAATAAATTTGCCAAATTCACCATAAGAGCCTTGGAATATTTATGTTGCATATATGTGAATAAAAGATTGAGAACAAGAATTTCTCTCCCCCTTGGTACAAGGGGAAATTAGAGGAGGGCTAGGGGCAGTTCGAATCCGTGACCTTCTGTCCGAAACGTGAATATCTGACAATTATACCATAATTCAAACCACATTGAGAGCAAGATATTATTGTTATTATTGGTAAGCAATTATAGTAAAACAGCCGCAACTTTGATCCTTAATTGGATGAAGATATGACCTAGCACTGCCCTAGTTTATTGTTTTCATTTATCCAGCCATATGTGCGTGTGACAGGATTAGTGGAGATCATTTTTATTGTTAGGGGCTTGTTTATCATTCACAAGGATATCATTATGGAATTGTAGTAATTAATTTAATGACAAATTTGTTCTTGACATGAATTTTCAAGCGTAACACAAGTTACACAAATGAATGAGCTTAGTTGAAATGTAATACTGACTAGATAATATATATAGATCAAACCCTTGTTTTACTGGTGACTAGCTTATGACTTGCATAGCATTAACCTAATTAAAGCTCCTCTATCCCTAGCTTTACATTATAATATGCCTTTGTATTGGTATGATTTATAGATTACAATGTGATCACTTGATTTTTACACAAAAAAAAAAAAGAAAAAAAAAGAGAGAGATTAATGCGGCTCAATTTAAAACTAATGTAAAAAGAAAACATTGGTATTTGTCAAGAAACCCTATTTTCTAAATAAAAGTTCAAAATTTTATAGGGCTAATGCCACCTCTAAATCCATCCATCGTTGAAGTGACTCAATAGGATTCAGGTCATTCGCTTAGAAATCTTTTTGCAACCCTAGTGTTTTCGGATTCTATGTCACGACCCGAGTATGTGTGGATTAAGTGTTGGGAGTATCTATCAGATGACATATTCTTTCGGCAAAGGACATTAATAGGAAATCAAGGTAACGATGTCGTTCTCTTTTCAATAATACTAATATCTCTAGATGAGTTAATTCAATGTTGGTTAATGCAGTATTTAGCAACTAACACTTTTATTATTATATATCTTCTTTTAAATAGTTTTACAACTAACATCTGAGCAAATTCAAAACTACGTCCTGTTGGAGATTGAAAGTATAATGCGTAGTAGGAGAAGGATGAGTCTTTCTGAGTATACGAGCATGCCATTTCCAACTGTCGTTGATACTTCGCTTCGAATCAGTTGATACTTGACGCGTTGTCGTACGATAGAGCATCTTTGGCTGATGAGCATAAAATGAATTTGGTGTCATTTATAGAATAGTAGATTTGTGTATATGACAATGTAATGGATTCTGTTAATTCCTACAATTGCTGTAGTACCGGGAAGACATTTGTGTGGAAAAGTCTTTCTACAGCTATTTGTTCAAGGGGTGAGATAGTGCTTAATGTTGCCTCAGGAGGGATAGCATCTTTTCTTTTGCCAAGTGGTCGAATAGTGCACTCTTGATTTTCAATTCCTCTAAATCTAGATGAAAACTCTACTTGCAATATCAAGCATGGAAGGCCATTGGCAGAATTGATATCAAAGACAAAGTTGATAATATAGGATAAGGTGCTGATGATGAATAAGTATTGCTTTGAAGTTCTCGATTGAAGTTTGCGAGATATATTAAGGTATGACAGTCCTAATAGTTTTGTACAACCATTCGGTGGGAAAACAACAGTTTTTGGAGGAGATTTTAGGCAACATTTTCCTGTTATTCCAAAGGGATTGCGTCAAGACATGGTGTATGCGACGATAAATTCTTCTTATTTGTGGAAGCATTTCGAAGTGCTAAGGTTGACGAAAAAATGAGATTGCAAGATATGGGCAACAGTGAAGAGGCCAACGACTTAAAAGCATTTTTTGAGTGGATGATAAGTGTTGGAGATGGCACAACAGGCTGAAACAATAATGGCCACGCTGAAGTCCAAATGCTAGATGACATTTTGACACCCTACCTTCTCCGGTGATAGTCGCTTCCTACTTGTAGGGTCGAGTAATTTGGCCCCAAAAAATGATGATGTCAACTCTATAAATAAATATATGATCTCAAATATGAATTCTGAAGATAGGATTTACATGAGTACAGGTGTTTTATGCATAACAGAGGGAAGCATATCGTTTTTTGATAATATCCACTCAACTGAATTCTTGAATACAGTAAAATATCCTGGTATTCTCAACCATGAGTTGAAGCTTAAAGTTGGAGCCCCATGATGCTGTTGAGGAACATTGATCCTACTCAAGGGCTATACAGTGGACCAAGATTGATTATTATGAGACTTGGAGATCATGTGTTGGAAGGTCATATTCTCTCTGGGAACTATACATGTCACAAAGTTTTCATTCTAAGAATGTCGTTGACACCGTCAGACTCCAGAATACTAGTTAAATTTCAGAGGAGACAATTCCCACTGATGGTGTCGTTCATGATGATCGTAAAAAAAAGTCAAGGACAATCACTCTTTCATGTTGGACTTATTCTTAAAAGACTAGTGTTCACGCATGGACAGCTATATGTTGCGATATCTAGAATGACCAGTCACTCAGGTTTAAAGATATTAATTTGTGACAAAGAGGGTAAACCAATGAGATCAACAATAGATATTGTATACAAAGAGGTTTTCTAGAATTTGTAAGAGAATGACGATCTCATCTAATGATGTCCTTTATATATATTCTTTATCCGTACTTTTTTTTAAATATATTGTAATTCTTCCTTGCATTGTTTATGTTATTCTATTTCTCTATTGTTTCCATATGTTTTTACTTATACGGTTTTCTTTCCCGTGTATTGTAGGGGTGTTACAACTAGTTAACCTAATTAAAGCTTCTCTATCTCGAGCTTTACGTTATAATATGCTTTTGCATTCATTACTACAGAATTTGAAATAAAAAATGACATTACACGTCAGTTCTTGTAAAAAACGACGCCTAAATAACACGCGGTGGCATTTTTGAAATTAATTTGCTTATTATACGCGTCGTTTCCTGAGAGGAATCAACATGCATATCCTATGCGTTGACATAGGCATCGGTTGCCTTATTTTACATGTCGGTTCCTTATTAGTAACCAACGTGTTTTATAATAGGTATCAGTTACTTCACGTAACCGATGTCTATGCTTTATATATTTATAAATTATATATTTATGCCCATTAAGTATAGGCATCGGTTGCTTCAGATTATAAATAATTTATATTTATAAATTATATATTTATCTATATATATATATATGCCCATTTAATTGCCTGCCAGATCTTGGAAGCGGACGATAGCAAGGAGACTTATTTTCCCTTTTTGATGAATCTTTCAGATTCTTATGCCTTAATTTTTCACCTGCGTGCCTACTCTTTGGGCTTAATGCCACAGGACGTTCGGTAAAAGCTGGTGGAGGAGGAGATGATGGCTACGGCAGCGGCGGCGGTAGAGGAAGACGAGATTGAGATGTCTGTCTAATGACTAATTATAATGATAGTGGTAAACTATAACCCTCCATTAATTTGTTTCCATTTTATGGTAGGCATTGTTGCTTTTGGATTGTATGTTGGCATCTCCTAAGTATTGAGATTAAGATATTTTATTTAGCACTGGATCTGGTTTTTTTAATGGAAAACAAGTTTATGATTTTAATGGCACAATCAGAAACTTATTTGTGTTTGATGAAAAAAATTTCCTACAATCTCATAAATTTGAATTTTGAATTTTAGATTTGAATTTTGAGTTTGAATTTTGAATCTCGATGGTTTTAGTTACATTGGCTAGCGGATCTAGAGAAGAAGGACCAAAAAAAAAAGGTAATAGACATCGGTTGTTAAGTAGGAACCGATGCCACTGCCATCCTATCCCACATCAGTCTCCAACGCAATACCTGATCATATAACATGGGATGGGTCAATCTTTCCTTCACAGGAATTCCTTTTGGGGCGAAGTTAGGGCCTACACAGCAGTTTGGTATTCACCGCAACCCCATGGGCTGGCTTAGAGTTCGCGCTAGAAGCGTGGTGAGAGGGACGTGTACTATAAAGACTGTCATCCTATCCCACATCAGTCTCCAACGCAATACTTGACCATGTTAAATAGGCTGGGTCAATCCTTCCTTCACACGAATTCCTTGTGGGGCGAAGTTAAGGCCTTTAGGCATCAGTTCCTACTTAACAACTGTTGCTTATTGTCTATTTTATTTATTTATTTATTTAAATTTGGCTTTAGGCGTCGGTTTTTGTGAAATAATCGACGCCTATAGTTACTTTTAAGCATCGCTCAACAACCGATGTGTATATCTTAATAATTCGTGTCGCTACCGATAGCATCGCCGCCACAACCGATGCGCATTACTCATTACAACCGACGCCTATTATGTTTTTCTGTAGTAGTCATTGGTATGATTTATAGATCACAATGTGGTAACTTGATTTTTACACAAAAAAGAGAGAGAGATTAATGCGGCTTAATTTAAAATTAATGTAAAAAAACATTGGTTTTTGTCAAAAAAAAGACCCTATTTTTCTATATAAAATTTCAAAATTTTATGGGGCTGACGCCACTTCTGAATCCATCCAGTCTGAAAGAGTACTTCCCATTCAAAGTTATTACTTTAAGAGCACTTCTAATGTTGACACTGAAAAGCCTAGTGGAAAAAATTGGGTGGTTCCAATGTTGAAGTTAAAAAGCCAAGCCAATTTAATAATTTAATTCCATCATGCATTATAATATATTTATATTCAAAGATAATCCATATCTATTGTTTAAGTGAGGATGTGGGTAATTGGAGCAAAAGGACCCTAACGTTTGAGCTTATTGTGCAAAAGGACCCTATCGTTTTCACTTTGACAAATTAGACCTCAACCTATCACTGTTTATGTAGAAAAGGACCCTATCATTTTGTCTTGGCAAATTAGACCCTAACCTATCACTATTCATGCGGCAAAGGACCCTCCGTCTCTTTCGGTCGAAACTCTCGTTAACTCGTGCATATTCTTCCACATACAGTAACTTGACAATGATATTTATATCTTTTAAAAATTATAAGAAAAAATTTTCTTATAATTTTTAAAAG
>CAVNYN010240460.1:0-10373 GCA_963692815.1 Nyctanthes arbor-tristis | reverse complement strand
CGGCAGCATTCCGGCCGTCTCCGGCTCACGCCACCCACACCTACACCATTACTGCCGCCAGCCACCATCACCCACACAGACACATACACACACCCACATAGTACACCACCGGTCAACACCATCACCCCCACTGCACCGCCACCGCGACGCCAGTGTCGCCCGATCCTCAGCCACTGCGACCCAATTCACTTCCATTCCCGTGACCCCTCTGCCCAATCCACCACCGTTCCCGCGGCCACACCAAACCAAGCCTCGATCGGATACCCTCCTTCTCCTCTCGGCCAGGTTCCAGCCGCCGGTTAACTCAAGACCGCCGGGACCGCGGCCCCAAAAATCAGGAGCTCACAGTTCGCCTGTGACACCCACAACCAGAAACCCAACTCCAAAAACCTCGAGCGCGACCCTTCTGACCGCTCGAACCCATCGTCTACCACTCAACCGCTCCACACCCGAACCCCAATCGAAACCACTACTCGAACCCCTCAAGCTAAGACCCAATCCACCTCCATACCCGCGGCTCCCTGTCACCCGCACGCTCGCGACCAAAACGCGAGCCACGCCGCGCCCCTAACTCACCCGTCGATGTCCACCCGCCAGCATCCGTCTCGGCCGGCGCGAGCAGCACGCACACACGCACGTACCACCCTCTATCTGTGTTAATTGGGATCGGTTCTGGGAGAGGAGACGAGAGAATTGGGGTTATAGTTGTCAATTTTGCACTCCGGGTCCCTATGTTTTCAGAAACCATAGGAGTCAGTCCCCAACTTTCATATTTATTTATTTCAGTCCCAACACTTTCAGTTTAGCCAAATAGGGACTCTAACTTTCAGTTTCGTGAATTCAGCCCTTAAGTTTATTATCTACCTTTTCAGTCCCTAACCTTTTGAAAAATATTATGTCAGTCTTAAACTATTTAAAAGTTCCAATTTAGTCCCTAAAGTTTATTTCCCTTTTTATAAAGTATTATTTCTTTCATACTAAAATAATTTATTTTATTTTCACTAGACGAGGCGCGAAGAGCAATAGAAGAGTAGATTTCTCTCAAAGTAGCTCAACTCACAAGTTTAAGGTAGACTCTAAATTTATAAAATGTTTTTTTAAGTATTGCGCATTATTAATTGATTTATGTGATAAATGTTATGTGAAAATATGTGATTACAAGAAAGTTTGCATATTATTATATGCTTAAGAAAGAATGCATATATGCTTAAGTCTTTATGATACGCGTATCTGCTTTAATGCATAAGAACGAGAATATCTATTCTCAAAGACAAGACAAGATCCTTCTGAGGAAGAAAGAAAGAAAGAATTATTTGCATGTTTCCATGTCATGTTTATTGTGTGAATTGATTAATATGCGCTAGAGTCTACTGAGTATATTTTTATACTCATTCTTTCAAACTAACACTTTCAGGTTTTGGAGCCGGTGGCGGGACGACGGACGAAAGCTACTAGAAACATAACTTGAAATTTATATTAGATGTTTTCTAGGATTTCGAGTTATTCCTTTGACTGTTAAGACTTCACTTATTTTTTTGGACGAGATTCTTTGTTATTCGTTAATAAGATTTTTCCTCATCTAATTATTTTATGACAAGTTCCGTATTTTAAGTAAATTTTAAAGATCAGTTAGCGACCCAAGTTTCTGAAATTTGGGGCGTTACAGGGGTTGATTTTGGATTCAAAAACGGGTAGGACGTGCAGCAAAAAATGCGAAGAGAATGGTGTTGATTTTGCTTCCCCGGATCCCCCAAAAGCTCTGTGTCATCGCCAAAGGAGCATTATCTATTTTCCTAGCAAAACTGTTTTGATTTATACCTTGTGATTAGAAACTAACTGCAAATCTACCTTTTCAGTTTGCAAACATATACCTTTAATTTTATTTTTTTGACCTTTTTTTTTGCTTGTTATTACTTTTTGAGAATTTATTTATAATTTCAGGAGAAAATAATATTTGAAATCTATTTATTATTATTATTATGGCTTAATAAGAAATTAGGTTTCTTGTTCATTACTTTCTTCATCCCGTTGCCACCCTTCTTCGCCATTACCACCACAAATTCGCACCATAACAAATTAAAATTATCATTAATCAGCATATCCGTCACCGCGATCATTCGTTATCTCTACCACCACCACTTACATCGGTATCCACCACGTTAAATTGTTTTATCATATATATATATATATATATATATATGGATGCAATTTCTCACCTGCGGAGGTGGTGATCTCCATTGCGTTAGAAAAAAAAAAATTTTTTTTGGGTGGCTTGATTGATTGATTTATTTATTTTCTATCTTTTTTCTTCTATTTCAGATTCACCACCTCCGCGGTGATATGAATGTTTTTTTTGGGGGTCACTAAATCTTATCACTTCTTTATTAAAATTTCAGTGAAAACTCGTACCAGTTAGGCCCTGGTTAGAAACTACTACACCCGTTTCCTGATGGTTGGTTGTTAACATGGATTTTTTGGTTTTTTTTGGGATTTTCAGTATTATGTTACCTTTGATGTTTTATGTTTATTGTAATGGTAACACTGTTTTTCGGTAACATTACTACACATTTTTTTAAACAAAATTTTCACCATGAAATCTTGTGTTTGTTACGTTTTTCCTTCACTTTGTGTGTGTGAGAGTGTGTGTTGGTGTTACCATGTTTACCGGCGATTCGGCTGTGGTTGATAGGTTGTTACTAAATAGTCATGGTGGTGGCGGCGGCGGCTTTGTGTCACCATGTTTGTCGGATTGCTATCAAGTGGTTTCGACTATCACATTTGTTTATAAACATACATTGGTCAGATTTAGGAAATACGTCTTGTTTAGGAAATAACCGCATATACAATTCAAATATACCCATAATCAATAGATAATTTTAGGGAAACTTTCAGAATTTTTAATTATTAAAAGATTGATAAATATCACTTTGCTTAATTGTGTAGTCTAGTGCATCCTAATTAGTTTCTCACACCGTTGATCAAGGGTTCAAATCTTCACCCCTATTATCTCCTTATAATATTCAAAAAAAAATTATCAAAAGATTTTTGTGACTGAAATATAAAACCCCTTTGCTCAAAGTAACATATATGTTACTAAGAGACGACTTATTTGTTTTCTGTTTTAAAGATAAGGATTACACCAAATTAGAATGTGGATATGGGAGATAAAGATATCTAATTCAAATCAAATAAGCGTCTAGGCATAAACCATAAAGATATCTAATTCAAATCAAACAAGCATCTGGGCATAAACCCAATTGGTCAATTTCAACACACCATAGTAATTATATATATAAGGATTTTAATAAGCACGCCACAGCGTTATGCTTAACTTTCAGAAAATAGTAGAAAGAGTTTTTGGAAACTAACCATATTAATTTCAATAAAAATATGGTTAGTTTCAACATACCATATTTAATTCAAAAAATAAGAATTTTAATAACTGAAAAAAATTGTGACATTAGACTGACGTCACGATGACATCAGCTATTGTAGGCGCACCAAAACGCATCCAAGACTACTTTTGATTTAGGTAATATAATAGATATAATAGATGTGATGTGTGTAAAAAATAACAATATCATATCAAATGTATTGCGTGTAAATATTGTGTAAATTTTTTGTGTACATGTAGCATTACTTATTTCCCTTTTTTGGTTATGCTGATTTCCTTGATGTAACTTACTTTTAAAACTTTAAAACATTCAATTTTTTTTTTTTAATTTAGTTTTTAGTGTTCTGTTTGATAAATTTGTAAACTCATATTCTTTTAATTAAATTAGAATTAGAATTATTTACATTGGTATTTGGGTTAGGTTCTACTACATTAAGAGCATGTTTAGTGTTGGGGGAAATGAGAAGGAAAAGGAGAAAGTGAAAAGGGGGGAGGCTAAATGGGCAATTCCCAACCCTTAGCGCTTCTTCTTTAAAAAAATAGAATAATTGAAAAAGAAATAATTGAACAATTAAATTATGAATGTTTGATTGATATTTTTGTTTCTAAAACTACAAGAAGGATATTGTTTGAGTGAATGTTCTTTTGAAATTTTTGTTAACCTTATTATTTGTGTACAAGTTACAGCAGTTTGCTCTTATTAATTATTTAATTATTATAAATGATTGTAGCTTTATCGGCTTATTTGATTGAAATTTTTTTTAGTTTATACAATTATGCCTTGTTAGCCTAATTTATATTCTAATTTTCGTATGTTAATTATTGATGGGTTTGTGGTGATTTAAATAATATATACATATGCAGTTGAAATAAATAAAAAGTTTGCTTTTTTTCCTATTAATTAGCCTGCTGCTAGGAAAAAATTGCCCAAGGTAAGCTCGCTTCAGGCGACACGGGTTAAGTGGTGTTCCATAACCCCCAATTTATAGTAAATTAAGATAAATAAGTCTCGATACTTTTTGTATTGTGATTTTCCCGCTTTTTTATT
Organism: Nyctanthes arbor-tristis; assembly: GCA_963692815.1. Taxonomy (NCBI): domain Eukaryota; kingdom Viridiplantae; phylum Streptophyta; class Magnoliopsida; order Lamiales; family Oleaceae; genus Nyctanthes; species Nyctanthes arbor-tristis. The sequence continues at coordinate 5,931 of CAVNYN010240460.1, read as the reverse complement.
TGATAAATACTGCGGTAATTGTTTTTTTTTTTTAATATAAACTTTTGTAAAGGAACTTAGAGAAGATTTGAACATACGACAATTGAGTTTAACACCTAAACCTTAACCACTTTGCCTATTTTCTTTTTATTAGACTTTTACACTAATAAATTAAAATATCAAATCTAATTACAAAACAAAGCATAATCCCTTTTAATTGGTCCATTCAATATCTCCACCATATGTGTTGGTGAGTTTAATATTATTTGTATATTTTTCATGCACTTTGCTTTTTTTTTTTTGAATTTTTTTTAGTTTTTTTTTGAATTTTTTTTAGTTTTAATTTTCACAAAAGGTCCTCAACATTTGCAAAAATTAATAATTTCATCTCTAACATTTTTTTTCAAGCATGTAGGTTCCCACCTTTCAAAAATAAGCACAAAATGCATTAGTTAAAGCTTATTACTTCATGTTAAGTTCACAAAACAAGATTTACCCTATTAGTAACCATCATTTTTTTAAAAAATTAAAAAAAACTTATCGTATGAATTTATGAAATGTTAAGGACTCAGGAGAGCGAAAAAAGGTTATGGACCCAGTCAATTTTTAACTCAAAGATTGGGGGACCTTTTATGAAATTAACCACTAACAATATTGTAACTACCTTTTACACAATAGAAATTTTTTATGTGCTATAATTGCTTTCTTTATTTAAAAATTTAATCATAGGGTTTACACTTATCAAAAATTTCAACGCCTGGATATGTAGCAACATATGAGTCGTTGATGAATTCTACCATTTTTATGTCAACCGCCTATGCATAATTCCATGCAGCAACATAAGAGTCGTTGAAATGAATTCTACCATTTTTATATCAACCATCTTAATATACCACACATGGGTGTAGGGTAAAATTCTTGATATGCTTAAACCATATATCAATATCACACTATTATCCTTTTTTTTTTTAGAGTACAAATTGGGGATCAAAGTGTGGGGATAGAGCCCGCAATTTAGCTTGCCAAGCTTTGCTTGCCTCATGCTCGTTAAGAGCCAAGCATGAGGCCGAGCCCGAACAGCCATTACTCGTTTGATTCAGTGACTTAGCTCTGCTCGACTCACCTTAGATGCCAGTCTGAGTACGAACGGGCCTCAGCGAGCTACTCATCAAAATTAAAAAATTTAAAAAAGAAAAAGTTAATGAGCTAATGTAGACAGCTTGTGCTCAGCTCGTAAAAATACGAGCTCGAGCCTGTGTCTGAACTGTGACGATCCGTCTTTCTATTTTCAAGCTCAACTTTTACCTGTGAAAGTCAAAGGTGGAATGTTCAAGTTGAGGTCAAAGTTGGACTAAGATGCAGTAATTTAATTTTTGGGTTTATAATTTAAGCACTTAAATACGTCGGGATTTATATGAAATTATATTATCATTTGAGATTTCAATGAAGCAAGAACGAAGTCAAGGACTTAAATGAAGTAAAGTAAAGCAGGAAATTGAAGGACGTTATGTGCAAATTTTCCTATATATCTAGAATTTTCTCTTGAATTGGGGCAATTGAGACATATACACACAGAGAGGGACGAGGGGCAGAGAGACTGAGAGGTCGCGGGAGGCTTGCTCGAGCAAAAAAAAAAAAAGGTTAGAAATTGGAAGAAGCTTGGGAGGCGAAGAAGAAGAACACAAAGGTTTAAACAAGTAAGTGTTAATTGTTTTTAATCTCTAATTTATATAAGTTTAAGATAAAATTTTTATTTAGGGTTTATGAAATTTCTTAAGAAAATTAATACTAAAAACATGGCATAAGATGTTTTCTCTATGTTAGAGAATATGAATTTTAGTTAGATTTGATAACGTAAAAAGTTGAGAGGTGTATATGTATATTGGTGTGTATGGATATGTGTGTGTGTGTGCATATATATATCTAAAGAGGAAAAAAAAAAAAAGAGAGAGAAGAAAGCAATATATATATATATATATCTAAAGAGGGAAAAATAAAGAGAGAGAGAAGAAAGCAATAGAAACCGAGAGCTTCTACCAAAGTTTGAAGAAAAAAAAATTGAAAGAAAGCAAAGGAATTAAAAACTGCAGGTGGCAGAAATTTAAAAAAAAAAAAAGAAAAAAATTGGAAGACTCTAATTAGGAAATGAGAAGAAGAATACAACAATTTAACATATGTGTTATTTTATTTAAACTTGATTTATATAAGTTTGAGGTATAAATTATGTTTAGAAGTCTATGGAATTTTTATAAATATGCAATACTAAGTTGTAATCTTGTTTAATACACATTTTTACGGGATGAGATCCTTAGTGTGCTATGAAATTTGATATTCATGATGTTAGGATAAGAAATTATGGTTGGCTAGTATTAAGTTGAAATTTATATATAAGTTGGAGTTATAATCTTATGAAATTGTGCCATGGTAATTGCGAAAGTTGGTGAAGTTGGGAATGAATGTGAGTAATAAATGGCTTAACATCTAATAGTAAATGTGAGAATTTGTTTAAGACTAAGTACTAACATGTAAAGGTTAAAAATGAATGTCATTGTTAACTCTAGTGCGAATTTGAGACTTTAATCTATTATTATAATTTTTTAAAATGGAATAAAGTCTAGAATAATCATATGAAAGGAAGCATAAGATGTTGCTCTGGAATTATAGGAAGACAAGCATGTAAATGCAAATTTAACAACAAGACTTAAAGTTGGAATTATGGTGCATGAAGTTTTTGCCCTTCCAACTTTAGGAGGTCATAACTAATAATATATGTGAAATTTTAATAACATACAAATTGGAAAATGATCTCCAATGAGTTATCTATCATTCAAAATTGGAATGACACCATTTGGAGACCGGTAGAAGTTTTATAACATGTTTTGTGAAAGTGGTCATTGTATACCCGAGAACAGATTTTTGAAAAGGTTAAGAAATATTTTGGTATTCCTAATGCAGTTTTCTTGAGCTCAATTTCACATTATGAAATTATATGAGTTCCCTACATTTAGAAGAGTTTTATGAAAATACGACACCGTTTTTGATTATAAAATACTTTAAATGTGCATTACCCAACGATGAAAACTTAAAAATCCTTGTTTAAAGGATTTAAATGAAAAGGGTACTTGAAATCAAAAAGGGAATTTCATGTTGATAAATTTTGTTGAACTAGAAGCTCTTTAACTAGTAAATGAGCTAGGAAAAAGATAAATAGAATCGAACAAGGATATTAAATATGGATACATGATTGATAAATTCTAAACTATTAGGTAAGTTAAGAAAGAAAGAAACAAATGAAAAGAAGGAAAAATATGGAAATGAAACTATATTTTGAAGATATGTAAAAGTGTGAGTGCTTAAAATAGAAAAAGTTCATTAGAAAGGAATTTAATATTAAATAGAATTTTCATATATAATGTTACAGGAAATGTTAAGAGCTAAAATGAAGTGAAACACGAAAGGATGCTACTTAGCCGGTGAGTAGAGCTCTCTTCTCTCATTTCTTTCTAACTGAAAATTATTATGCTTTGATTTCACGTGAATTTATAATGTCTATGATGATGATGTATTCTTATGAATTTCACAAAAGATGATATTTTCTTAAAAAAAGTTCTTATTTATTTTTATATGAACTGATGCTTCCTGATTTTCAGAAAAATGTTCTATTTGAAGTATGATTCACGAAACAATGTGTTTATGATGATTATGTATTCTAGGAAATTCCAAAAAGTTGATATCTCCTTTAGAAAAGTCTATGAAATGATGCTTTACGATTTTCAAAGGAATGTTTGAGTTGAAACATGATTTATAATACATGAAAGCCCCCCTAAGTTTATATTCTATATTTATGATCATCCCGTCTACTGGCGAAGGGGCTTTTGTGGCTCAAGCTGATCAAATGATATGCCGCCCACGGGCGAAGGGGCCTATGGCTCAAACTGACCAAATGAATGCCGCCCAAGCGAAGGGGTCTATGTGCTAGTTATGGCTCAAGCTGTTTAATTGTACCACCTATGGCGAAGGGGTCATAAGGTACCTATGACCCAAGCTGGTGTCTACGCGCGTATGATTTGTTATTATGATCATGATATGTTGGATACTCTTGGAGAAAATTTTATGATGATCTTGAAATGAATGATATTCATGATATTTTCTAAGGAATTTTATAATGATTATGAAGTGAAATAATGTTGATGATGTATTCTAATATGTGATATTCCATAAAGGTTTATGTTATACTAGATTTATATTTAAAGTCATGAAATTCTCAAATGAGCTTGAATATTTTGTTCAAGATGTTGCAAAAGGTTACATTTCAACTTTCGAAAGTATGTTTATTTATAAAAACTCCACTCACTGAGCTAGTTAGCTCATAAGTTTCCATAAATGATTTTCTTTACAGGTGACGATTAGAGTTTGAGCAACACATCAGGATCGAGCTTGTTATTTCCAGAATCGAGCCACCACCTAATGAAATGAACTACTGTAGGGTTTGTCTTATCATGATTTATATACTTGGACATGTTAAGCTTACTAGCATGCGTTGGGTATTTGTTGTGAGTTCTATTTGGTTTAGTATATTTCTTCATAAGTGAGTGTTATAAATAGAAAAGTTGTGATTCTTATGTTGTGAGTTGTTTGTAGGCTTGATCTATGAAATGTTGTTGCTTATAATGAGAAATTATTAGTTGTGAGATGATGCGTTGGCATTAGGAAATTATTACATTGTGAAGTGTATTTGAGTTGATGTTAGGTATTATGCAGGTTAGTTTGTTTATAAATTAAGGGAGATGTTGTCAAAATTTTTCTAGAATAAGTAGTATATTCATAAGTCTTGACAGTAAATTCTAGTTCTAGTTGAAATTTATCATCGGCGCACGTCACACTTCTAACAAATTAGAGGTACTAAGAGTGGGTGTGTCATGAACTCGGTGAGCTAAGCTTGGCTCACCAGCTAGTGCGTTCAAGCCGATCATGGAAGGCTCTGGAAAGCCGAGCTAAGCTTGTTTTACCAAGTCCAGGCGAGAATGATGACCCGAATTCAAGTCAGATGACCCGTAAAGAATATGCGTTTTTATTATTATTAACATAAATTCCCCTGATCCATATAGCTACCTAGAAAAATGGAACGTGGGTAAAATATTTATTTTCTTATTACTTCGCCCCATTTCGCGTTAATGCCTATTTTGCTCCTTTAAAATCTCAATAAAACTTCACCATAGTTACATAATCATATCATCATATCATATCATATCATATATAATACAATAATTTTCAATTGAATTTAGATTCTCAGTTACAATTTTTTCACTCTTTTATTGACCTTATCATGACGTTGTACAATAATTTGGATTCAATTATTTCCCCAATTGATTTTCAATTGGTTTTATTTTTCAAGTTTTAAAATTTAAATTTTTCTTATTTAGATATTCATAACGAGTTTTCAATAATTTATATTAGTTTATTAATTTTTTAAATTTCTTTTTTATTTTAGTTTCCTGATTTATATTTTTTTAGTATTTATATATAATTATGAGTTTTTACAAATTTTTATTATCCCTTACCGATGTAAATTTGATGGCAAGTAACTATTCAATTTCTTATGAATTAATATTTTTTAAAATTATTCTTTCCGTTACTAAATTATTAAAAAATGAGCGTATTATAAACTAATTGTCTGGTACTATCTCAATTCATTTATTTATTTATAATAATATATGGTTAAAATTTATTTTCTTGTTATCTATGATCTAACTTGAAAATCTTTGTGATTATTTTTTTAATCTTTGTTTCTATATCATTTATGTTGCAACGATTATGTTGTAGAGGATGCAAATAATTTATTTATTAGTATTTTTCTCCATAGATGTGAAACTTTCAAAATATCAACTGAATTCATGTTGTTTTTTCATCTGATTTAATTATTATTGTGATGCAATTTATATAATGATTTTT